>NIVC01002219.1:0-27500 GCA_002269645.1 Macrostomum lignano | reverse complement strand
CTCGCAGCTTTGTAAGCAAAATTTCTGGCCAATACATGTCTTAATTTTGGCTTCAACGCCAAGACAGTACTCAGTTCGTAAGGTATAACAAAGATAAACGACACTAATTCGTAATTAACACCCGAGTACCGTGCGCAGTTCGTTCGAATTTTTTTTTTAATCCTAGTTTAAATCTTCACCTGTGTAGTGCAGTTACCAGCCGTAGAATTCCACAAGCCGCTGCTCCGGTATTGTTCCTGACTAGCCATGTAGCACGAACCGGCCCGCAGGAACACGGCAGAGCAGTTCGGCCGCAGTGCGCACTCAACTGTACAGGTGCGATCGCTTGTCACCCCGGTAATCTTGGCGAGCTGAGCTGCTTCGATGGGGCAGCCAGACAGGCTGTTGTAGCGAACGGGGTTGCTCAGAACAGTCGGCATAATCAACAGAGCGATGAGAAGGCTGCAGCAGGTGACAGACACCACAAAATTCAATCTATTGCTGCTAATTTTTGCCATTTATTGATTATTAAAATAGCAGGTAAAGCCTTGCTAGCACCGTCTGCTCAGGTGAACTTTGAGAAAATTTTAAGCTCTGAGGATTATGTACAGGTGTAGTATTATTCTCGTTGCAAGTTGGTTGGCCAGCCAATCCTCTCATTGGCTTAGAGGATGTAGCTTCCCTGCCCCTTCCCCAGTGAACTGCAGCTCCCAGCATTTGTATCCGTAAGTACAGATGCAAACATTAGGCTTTAAGTCCCCATTTAGCCCATTATTAGATCCCATTATTCAAAGGGGAATCGCTATAAGGCGCTATGATACGAGTGGAACGCTGTTCTGCTTTAAGAACATATATAATTTTCAAAAAACCTACGGCTGAAAATAATTGAGAGGCTAAATAGCAACGGCTAAAAAGTTTGTTTCTATCTTTCTTTGCAAATATACACTACGGAGATAGGAACACAGTTTGCAGGTGAATAACTCGTACAGGCTTTAAGCTAGGGTGCTGATTTTTGACTTGCCAACGCATCTCGCGTGCGTCAAGAGAAAAATAAAGTTTCGGCTGGAGAAAAAAACAAAGGAAGCAAGGGCTGCACGCACACTGGCGGTTGCTTTCATTTACTGTGACATGGCGGATGCCCTGACAGGAAACTGTCAAAATATCACAATACCAGCAAATACCAGCACTTCCTGCAGTTGCCTCCAAGCGAAGCCAATATTAGTTGGAAAACTTTTTTGCAAACTTCCTCCTGCATTAAGTCCGCATTGTGCTGTAAGGGTTGCTGTGAAGCACAAGTCAAGAAAGTAGGGATGCTTTGAAGAAAAGTGCACGAGTGCAATACCAACGGTGAATGTCAACTGAATCCCAAACTATAGTTAGTTAGTTGGTTAGTTAGTTAGTTAGTTAGTTAGTTAGTTAGTTAGTTAGTTAGTTAGTCAGTTAGTTAGTTAGTTAGTCAGTTAGTTAGTTAGTTAGTTAGTTAGTCAGTTAGTTAGTTAGTCAGTTAATTGGTTAGTTAGTTATTTAGCTAGATAGTTAGTTAGTTAGTTAGTTATTTAGCTAGTTAGTTAGTTAGTTAGTTAGTTAGTTAGTTAGTTAGTTAGTTTTTTAGTTCGTTAGTTAGTTAGTTAGTTATTTAGTTCGTTAGTTAGTTAGTTAGTTAGTTAGTTAGTTAGTTAGTTAGTTAGTTAGTTAGTTAGTTAGTTAGTTAGTTAGTTAGTTAGTTAGTCAGTTAGTTAGTTAGTTAGTTAGTTAGTCAGTTAGTTAGTTAGTTAGTTAGTTAGTTATTTAGCTAGTTAGTTAGTTAGTTAGTTAGTTAGTTAGTTAGTTAGTTAGTTAGTCAGTTAGTCAGTTAGTTAGTTAGTTATTTAGTTAGTCAGTTAGTTAGTTAGTCAGTTAGTTAGTTAGTCAGTTAATTAGTTAGTTAGTTAGTTAGTTATTTAGTTAGTTAGTTAGTTAGTTAGTTAGTTAGTTAGTCAGTCAGTTAGTTAGTCAGTTAGTTAGTTAGTTAGTTAGTCAGTTAGTTAGTTAGTTAGTCAGTCAGTTAGTTAGTCAGTTAGTTAGTTAGTTAGTTAGTTAGTTAGTTAGTTAGTTAGTTAGTTAGTTAGTTAGTTAGTTAGTTAGTTAGTCAGTTAGTTAGTTAGTTAGTCAGTCAGTTAGTTAGTCAGTTAGTTAGTTAGTCAGTTAGTTAGTTAGTTAGTTAGTCAGTTAGTTAGTTAGTTAGTCAGTTAGTTAGTAAGTTAGTTAGTTAGTTGGTTAGTTAGTTAGTTAGTTAGTTAGTTAGTTAGTTAGTTAGTTAGTTAGTTAGTTAGTTAGTTAGTTAGTTAGTTAGTTAGTTAGTTAGTTAGTTAGTTAGTAAGTTAGTTAGTTAGTTAGTAAGTTAGTTAGTTAGTTAGTTAGTTGGTTAGTTTGTCAATTTTACACTAATGGCAAAACAAACATGAGAAGCGGTTCTGAAAGCTAGCCACAGTCCGCAGTCAACATAATATTGTTATGCAAACGCACGTCATTAACAGAAGGCAAACCTGCGCGCACCGGATCAGGAATTTCATCCCCACGGCAGGCCAAATGGAATAAAAAAACTGAGAAACAATTAAGTCAAAAATTAAGTCAATTGAATTAAGGAGTGCTGCTTTTTGCTTTTCAATTAGTTAGGCATCAAGATGCACATTTAAATATTGGATCAGAGATCCAACTTTCACGCTGCATCTGGCTGCGGTGAAAATGCAGCTTGTAATTCCTGTCTTCTGCCTGCTCAGCCTGTTGTCCGTAGTGTCCGACATCACCATTGCACTCCGCGTCGTCTCCGGTTGCCCCGGAAACGTGATCGACCCGTCGCAGGTCAATGGACCTCGAGACCCTCGCGTCTGCTCGGTGGAGTGCGCAGTGCGACCCAACTGCACCGCCGTGTTCAAGCGAGACGGCACTTGCTATCTGGCCACTGCCGCTCAGTCATTATTTTTTAAGGTCGTATTCGACAGCGTGTCAGCTTTGACTACGGAAGAGACTGCTGCAACTGCTGCGACGAAGGCGAACCGAACTACTAATCGGTCAAGTCGTTCCGAACCAATTCGTTCTGAAATTTCTAAAACTTTCAGTGCTTTTCTCAAGCTTGATAAGGAAAACTGACGAAATTCTGGCTGACACAACTGCGACTGACACAACTGCGACTGACACAACTCTGACTGACACAACTCTGACTGACACAACTCTGACTCGCACAACTCTGACTGACACAACTCTGACTGACACAACTCTGACTCGCACAACTCTGACTGACACAACTCTGACTGACACAACTCTGACTGACACATTTCCGACTGACACAACTCCGACTGACACAACTCCGACTGACACAACTCCGACTGACACATTTTCGACACACATTTTCGACTGACACAACTCCGAATGACACATTTGGCACAGTTTGAATTCCAAAATTAAAATAAATATTTCCTAAAGAATTTACTCAATATTCTTTTCTTAGTCAATACACTGGCGAAAAAAGGCAGGAGAAAGTCCTACAGAAAAGACTTAATATAAAATGAATTTCTTGATAAATACATCTCTGACATATCCATAGAGGCCGGTTGCGTTTACCTATTCGGTAACGTTTTCTTGATTCTCCGAACTCTCTGCCATGTCTTTACACTCAGTGTGTGCTCAACCATTGAATCCCCCAAGTCATTAGGTTCCTCTTATCCACGATCTACGATCCACGATCTACGATCCACGATCTACGATCCACGATCTACGATCCACGATCTACGATCCACGATCTACGATCCACGATCTACGATCCACGATCTACGATCCACGATCTACGATCCACGATCTACGATCCACGATCTACGATCCACGATCTACGATCCACGATCTACGATCCACGATCTACGATCCACGATCTACGATCCACGATCTACGATCCACGATCTACGATCCACGATCTACGATCCACGATCTACGATCCACGATCTACGATCCACGATCTACGATCCACGATCTACGATCCACGATCTACGATCCACGATCTACGATCCACGATCTACGATCCACGATCTACGATCCACGATCTACGATCCACGATCTACGATCCACGATCTACGATCCACGATCTACGATCCACGATCTACGATCCACGATCTACGATCCACGATCTACGATCCACGATCTACGATCCACGATCTACGATCCACGATCTACGATCCACGATCTACGATCCACGATCTACGATCCACGATCTACGATCCACGATCTACGATCCACGATCTACGATCCACGATCTACGATCCACGATCTACGATCCACGATCTACGATCCACGATCTACGATCCACGATCTACGATCCACGATCTACGATCCACGATCTACGATCCACGATCTACGATCCACGATCTACGATCCACGATCTACGATCCACGATCTACGATCCACGATCTACGATCCACGATCTACGATCCACGATCTACGATCCACGATCTACGATCCACGATCTACGATCCACGATCTACGATCCACGATCTACGATCCACGATCTACGATCCACGATCTACGATCCACGATCTACGATCCACGATCTACGATCCACGATCTACGATCCACGATCTACGATCCACGATCTACGATCCACGATCTACGATCCACGATCTACGATCCACGATCTACGATCCACGATCTACGATCCACGATCTACGATCCACGATCTACGATCCACGATCTACGATCCACGATCTACGATCCACGATCTACGATCCACGATCTACGATCCACGATCTACGATCCACGATCTACGATCCACGATCTACGATCCACGATCTACGATCCACGATCTACGATCCACGATCTACGATCCACGATCTACGATCCACGATCTACGATCCACGATCTACGATCCACGATCTACGATCCACGATCTACGATCCACGATCTACGATCCACGATCTACGATCCACGATCTACGATCCACGATCTACGATCCACGATCTACGATCCACGATCTACGATCCACGATCTACGATCCACGATCTACGATCCACGATCTACGATCCACGATCTACGATCCACGATCTACGATCCACGATCTACGATCCACGATCTACGATCCACGATCTACGATCCACGATCTACGATCCACGATCTACGATCCACGATCTACGATCCACGATCTACGATCCACGATCTACGATCCACGATCTACGATCCACGATCTACGATCCACGATCTACGATCCACGATCTACGATCCACGATCTACGATCCACGATCTACGATCCACGATCTACGATCCACGATCTACGATCCACGATCTACGATCCACGATCTACGATCCACGATCTACGATCCACGATCTACGATCCACGATCTACGATCCACGATCTACGATCCACGATCTACGATCCACGATCTACGATCCACGATCTACGATCCACGATCTACGATCCACGATCTACGATCCACGATCTACGATCCACGATCTACGATCCACGATCTACGATCCACGATCTACGATCCACGATCTACGATCCACGATCTACGATCCACGATCTACGATCCACGATCTACGATCCACGATCTACGATCCACGATCTACGATCCACGATCTACGATCCACGATCTACGATCCACGATCTACGATCCACGATCTACGATCCACGATCTACGATCCACGATCTACGATCCACGATCTACGATCCACGATCTACGATCCACGATCTACGATCCACGATCTACGATCCACGATCTACGATCCACGATCTACGATCCACGATCTACGATCCACGATCTACGATCCACGATCTACGATCCACGATCTACGATCCACGATCTACGATCCACGATCTACGATCCACGATCTACGATCCACGATCTACGATCCACGATCTACGATCCACGATCTACGATCCACGATCTACGATCCACGATCTACGATCCACGATCTACGATCCACGATCTACGATCCACGATCTACGATCCACGATCTACGATCCACGATCTACGATCCACGATCTACGATCCACGATCTACGATCCACGATCTACGATCCACGATCTACGATCCACGATCTACGATCCACGATCTACGATCCACGATCTACGATCCACGATCTACGATCCACGATCTACGATCCACGATCTACGATCCACGATCTACGATCCACGATCTACGATCCACGATCTACGATCCACGATCTACGATCCACGATCTAGGATCCACGATCCACACTCTGACTTTCTAATCGCCAGGATATGTACACTCTGTGTCTTGTGGTTTGGCCTTCATTAGCAATAATGGCAACAACAAGCCACAGTGGCTTTATGAACGAATGGAATCGAACCTGGTACCTTGGCGTGAGGAGCCCGGTGTGTTTCCACAGTGGCTTGTGTCCCTGGCTATTACTGAACCTCCCTACCCGAAGTAGTGCTAGACTTTATTTTCAGTATAATTTTATGTGCTGATGATAATTTGTCATTGCACATGCAAACTCTACTACTGTCCAAAGAGTAGTTGCAGGTTTTGACACTATTGAAGAACAATGAGTGACTGATTTATGTCTATCTTACATTTATCTGTGGTAGGAGACTGGAAGGACAAGCAGACCAAAGTTAGTGTAATGTGAACCCCTAACACACGCTACGTAGTCACTCACACGGGATTCGCTTCCAATCTAAGAGAGCACGAGAGAACATCACGACTTTAAGCGCTCTTTTGCTTTTGTCTAATGCAACGCTCGTATTTCTGATACAAGAAGCAAGAAGCAAGAAGCTTGTCAATCAACTCAAACGTTTTAAGACATCGACTGTGACTGTTGCCTAAAATGCTTCCAAGTGTATATAAAGACCATATAAAATATCTAAAAGTTACACCAAATTAGGTTTGATATTACATCTCGATTTGCTTAAAATTACCTTCAACCCAACTCGAGTCGGTGCAGCTCAAAATGCAATTTGCAATTTCTGCCTCCTGCCTGCTCAGCCTGCTGTCCGTGGCGTCCGGGGTCTGCGTCCGCTTCCGCGTCGTCTCCATTTGTCCCGGAAACGTGACCGACCTGTCGCAGGTTAACGGAGTTCGAGACCCTCGCAGCTGCTTGGTGGAGTGCGCAGTGCGACCCAACTGCACCGCCGTGTTCAAGCGAGACGGCACTTGTTATCTGGCCACTGCCGCTCAGTATGAGGCACTGTGGAGACCCCTGGACTGCAGCAGCGAGGTAAACTTTCTTGTTTTATAACCTCCTAGCTTTTTTGAGCGTCAAGTTGACAATGAGATCATATTCTACGAGATATTCTTTGTTTGGGAAGCTCCTTTAATCGGGAACGTTCCATTGAATGTTTTGCTTACCTTTCCGGTAAAAAACAGGCATGCAGGTTTTACATGTAGCATTGCTTGATGCCTTTGAGCTGCACACTAGTATTGTATTTGCCTCTAATCAGTGCAAAATGACTTCTAATTGAATTCGCAGGTCATTATCGACAGGTTAACTGACGGGGAAACTACAAGTACTACTGCGTCTCAGTCCACTCAGTCAGTAACTGTGGCAACCACCACACGTCCAACAACAACCATTAATGTTCGAAATGATGACGGTGGCGATACAGAAAAAGACAGTAAATACTGGGAAAAAGTCATTAATGCCATCAAAGAAAGAGAAAACGATTGATGCTTCAAATCTTGCTTTAAGCTGGAAGCTTACCATGAAGCCAGTGATAGGTATTGTATCAACTGCATGCTTATGTTCTAAGGAACTACATCTATATAGAAAATATACTTGTAAAAATATACTTTCTTTGATTATAAAATTTAACCTCAAACCGGTCGCTTTTGACAGTTGATGATGAGGAGCAGAATCTCACTATTATCTTTTTACGATGCGTATTACCATATTTTTGTAGGTATTTATTAATGATAATACTATAGCAACAGCAGCAACAATTAAAAGAGCTTTCAAATATAGAACAAACAGCTTTGCCTAGATTCTTACCGTTTACTATCAGTAGTATGTAAAGAAAGCAGACCAGGAATATTTTGACGCGATTCACACCAATGAGGGTCACCCCGCCAAGGCACACAGAGTGTGCATGCATGAAAATTAGAAAGCCAGAGCCGATGTACATCCTGTGTGAGTGTGTGTACCAGTGCGTGCCTGCGTACAGTATGTGCTCAGGAGGCAGAATAGTGAGCAGAATCACCTTAACGCTGGTTTTTGGGACATTTCGCCCAAAGCGCCAGGGTGCGGTGGGTGCCCGCTGCCCTTCTGCAGTCATAATGAAAATATGAGTGCTCATAGAGTAAATCGTGTAAATATAATATAATACATTTGGAGAAAAGTGCACGAGTGCAATACCAACGGTGAATATCAACTGAATGCCGAACTATAGTTAGTTAGTTAGTTAGTTAGTTAGTTAGTTAGTAAGTTAGTTGGTTAGTTAGTTAGTTAGTTAGTTAGTTAGTTAGTTAGTTAGTTAGTTAGTTAGTTAGTTAGTTAGTTAGTTAGTTAATTATTTAGTTAGTTAGTTAGTTAATTAGTTAGTTAGTTAGTTAGTCAGTTAGTTAGTTAGTTAGTTATTTATTTAGCTAGTTAGTTAGCTAGTTAGTTAGTTAGTTAGTCAGTTAGTTAGTTAGTCAGTCAATTAGTTAATTAGTTAGTTAGTTAGTTAGTCAGTTAGTTAGTTAGTTAGTCAGTCAGTTAGTTAGTTAGTTAGTCAGTCAGTTAGTTAGTTAGTTAGTTAGTCAGTTAGTTAGTTAGTCAGTCAGTCAGTTAGTTAGTTAGTTAGTTAGTTAGTCAGTTAGTTAGTTAGTTAGTTAGTTAGTTAGTTAGTTCGTTAGTTAGTTAGTTAGTTAGTTAGTTAGTTAGTTAGTTAGTTAGTTAGTTAGTTAGTTAGTTAGTTAGTTAGTAAGTTAGTAAGTTAGTTAGTTAGTTAGTTAGTTAGTTATTTAGTTATTTAGTTAGTTAGTTAGTTAGTTAGTTATTTAGTTAGTTAGTTAGTTAGTTAGTTAGTTAGTTAGTTAGTTAGTTGGTTAGTTAGTTAGTTGGTTAGTTAGTTAGTTAGTTCAAAAAAGTTATATTTTTCACGTTTAAAGCTGCACTGCGTACCTTGACGTTTGCTTAAGGAACCTCGCCAATTAAAAAAGCATGACTGCATCCGCATGAAACTGATTGCCAAAGCGAATTCAAGCTCGGTCAACTCGGTCTCTATGGTGCGAGAATCCAAAGAAGAAAAAGTTTCAGCTCGATCGTGTCAATATGGCATTGGTAAACATCAGCCTGCAGGAAGCTGACGGGGTTTACAGAGCGTGATTGATACTCTACAGTTAAAATCAGGGCCTGCTACCAAAAGGAAAGGGCTATAAGACTAAACACCACGGAAAAAGCAAAATGCAACTTTATTTATTACTGTATACTCAAGCCGGTTGTGACCCTGAAGCTTGTGTTTGCACAGTCAGGCCAATGATTTTTACGCGTATAAAGAGACTGCAAAAATGTACTCTGAGCGCTTTGCATCAGGTTCGTTCTACGAGTACTTCGTATAATACTGACTACGAGTTTCAGAAGTAAGCTTATAGATGTCAATTGACGTTTAAGAAAGGAATATAGGCTGAAGTGCTTTCCAAGGCATGCTTGGATAAGCTACAAATGTCAGACTTTTATCGTTAAGTTGGCCGCATTTTTCGAGGAGTCGATTGTCTTCGGAAGCATTTGATTTAACATAAATAAAAATGAAACACTCACAGACTAGTATCCGAGCTATGCAGCTTTTTAAAAGAACTGCCGCCAAATTAGTCAATTTTGGTTCATTCATTTTCTAGAAAATTTTGACATCGAGGCAACTGTTCCATATTTAATTTTTCACAGAGACTAACAGCATTGCTATGCACTTTTGGTGACAATAACACGCGCGTGGGATGCGTGTTAATGTCATTTTGGACATTAACACGCAACGGCAAATTAAACAATAACAAAGGGTAAATTTTATTTTTTTATGTTAGAAAAACATCAAAAACTGTTCAACAAAGAAATCGTGTGTTAATCAGTTAATACCAGGCCTACACAGAAACGTCACTCAAAAAGAATATCGATCAGATTGCGACTGCCGCCAATGGTCACTTTCATCTTCTTTGACGGAGCAGCCTGCACACGTAGTGCGCCGTCGGTCTGGACAGGCTCTTGATAAACATCCGCACATTCCTCCATCGTAGCCTCGCTTATTGTGAGTGGATT
Source organism: Macrostomum lignano (assembly GCA_002269645.1). Classification (NCBI taxonomy): domain Eukaryota; kingdom Metazoa; phylum Platyhelminthes; family Macrostomidae; genus Macrostomum; species Macrostomum lignano. Next base: position 17,309 of record NIVC01002219.1, on the reverse strand, counting down.
TTGGACGAGCTAGCTTAACGATCTTATTGACATTAGTTTCGGAAACTGTATGATTCAGCGCCTGATCCACAGCCAGAGATGCCCTATACCAACTGCGATCACGTCGCCTCGCTAAGTAGCGCTTAACAGTTCGCTCACACTTTCGCCCAGTGATGAGCAAGATCTCCTGGATAGTCTGGCCACAGGTATCCAGGTGGCACGCTCTAGTTACTCTGCAGTTTAAGAAAAGTTGGCAACTGATTTGTCTAGATTCAAATGTGTTCACAGAGACACATGAATATGGTGGGCAAAAGTACAGGTCAAACTACCTACCATATGCAGCGGTCGGTGCACAAGGCCTGCTTTCTCACTGACGTTCTTCATAAACTCAAGAAGATAGCAAAAGACTCTAGCAGCTTTTCTCGGAGAATCTATAGTGGTTCGCTGCATCTCGACTGTCTAATGACCTTGGGCATGATCGAATGACGTGCAAATCAAGTCGAACTCGCCGGATGTTACTCCTGAAATCTCACCATTCGGCATAGCTCCGTAGTTAAATAGAGGAGGCAGAACTTCTGCCACTGTAGTTGGCTCTGCGTCAGCTATTTCGATTTTGTTTGCGTAACTGAAAGATGCAAGCAATCAAATCTGCTGTCTATCGGGCTCGCGCGCTAATAACATTAACACTCAAAAATAGTGCAGAAGAATATATCATTGTTTAACAGTTTCAGCTGAACTCAATGGTGAAACTATTGAGAATTCGAGAGTCAGAAAAGCCTTTTTAAGCGCAGAGTCTGTAGGCTTCTTTGTGTTAAGAGGCGGCACCTAAAGAGTTGACCGATTTGGCTGTCGCACTAGCGGTCACTGGTTAATTATAGTTAGCAGTTTATCGGGTGACACAGGCTGGAAATATCCTGCCGCCAACACCTGGACTACGAGTATTATTTGTGTCGTGAATCATTAGTAATTATTACTTTCACTGTAACTAAAGTATCAAGCAAAGTTTGGAAGTTTTTTGAATAATACAGAATGAGCTATACAGGCTGTTTAGCCGAAAATCCTGGCTTTAGGCATGGCTGAAAGGCATGGTCAGAGAGAGAGAGAGAGAGAGAGAGAGAGAGAGAGAGAGAGAGAGAGAGAGAGAGAGAGAGAGAGAGAGAGAGAGAGAGAGAGAGAGAGAGAGAGAGAGAGAGAGAGAGCAGATCTATAGTGAGAATTGCATAGCAATAAAGCAGAGGGCTGTAATGCTTCTGGCTCCCTACAAAGCATTCACAGCCTCATTTGCCAACTGAAAATTTCCGCATGTCTGAGTCACAACAGGGTGCTTTCAATTTCCGTGGCGGTGACAATTTCTACAGGAAATGAAGGCCTAAGACCCGTGCATTAAGCGCTTCTGTAGTCAAGACCCATCTCAGGAAAGAAGAAGCAGCCACTAAACACGCTCGCTATTCAAGTCGGCTCCCATTCGCTCATTCTCAAAAAATCTCTCTGTTTAATACGTACGTGCAGCTTTTTATAAGTACAATTCATCTGAGGACATCGCTCGAAAGACAGCTACCACCGAGACCCATGCATCTGTCAGCTCACAGAATGCTGGCTGTGGCCTCCTGCCTGCTCAGCCTGTTGTCCATCGCATCCGGTGTCTGCGTCCGCTTCCGCGTCGTCTCCGGTTGCCCAGGAAACGTGACCGACCTGTCGCAGGTCAGCGGAGTCCGAGACCCTCGCGCCTGCTCGGTGGAGTGCGCAGTGCGACCCAACTGCACCGCCGTGTTCAAGCGAGACGGCACTTGCTATCTGGCCACTGCCGCTCAGTATGAGGCGCTGTGGAGACCCCTGGACTGCGTCAGTGAGGTCTGTCGGTGCTCAATACACCACTAAAATCAAACTTATCCATAAGTGCCCTTCATTGTTGTTAAGAACCTTTTCGTTGATTGTTGCACCCACTCAGGTGGTGGAAGGAAGACTGGTCAACACGACTTCACCTCCGAACTCTGGTGCTGACATGAGCACCACCAGTAGCTCCGTCTGCTTCACAGATGGCCAGGCCTGCACCATCGACTTCATGAGAGACTGCAGCAGCGATGTGCACTACCTGCGCTGCAATCATGGAGCCTACGTTCAGATGCCGTGCTCAGCTGGCACATCATACTCCGCTGGCACCTGTCCGTGAGGATGCCCACCACTGAAGACAATCTAACCAAACCAAACCGATTTGAAGCTATCAGATATTCAGAGCTTTTGAAGTGACGCCTGGTTGAAGAAACTCGCACTTTTGATAAAAGACATGTCCAAATGTACTACACTCATATTTATCAATGGTTGGTAGAGAATATCATGTACTTCCGTTGTTATTTCGAAAAACAAATTTTGTTGGCATGCTAATTCAGAAAACGGAAATTCAAAATTTCAAATCAACAGAATAGAGTCAAGTTGGGCCGTAGACAGCACGCAAAGTCCTGACTGAGACCAGACTTGCACTTACTTTATGCCACAAAGTTTTGTGAAAGACTGGTCGACCGAGCCAGTATATAATTCAAAGAAGCGATTGTTTGCACCGCGGATACCGTGAACTTTCAGTTGACTGCAACACCAGTTTAGAGTTAGCAACAGAAGTTTACGCACTTTTCAGACTTATCGTTCAAAATATGCGCTCCTATATTGCTACTTATAAGTTCGGATGTCCATATCAGCTTGGCGCTTAGTCGAGTTTTAGTTAAAATTTGCATGTTTTCTACCCAACCTGATCTTAGATGCATCTTTAACTCTATAGGCTTCAATTTAGGTTATCCGTTTTTTAAACTTATCATCTTAAAAACACTATAGCATACGCTTTTCTGTAGCTTGTCTTTTTCTTCTTCTAGAAATTAGGTAGGTAAATAAATTGAAAGCACATTTTTCATATTTCTACATTCTATATTTGCGCCGCGTGTTGCCGGCGGGTGTGGAGACCCCCCTATAGACTGCGTCTTGAGAAGCAGAATTTTTGTTTCACAGCTTCGTCGCCATGACAACTGAGCCTCTGGGATGATAATTTTAACGTTAACGATTAACGTTAAACGTTGCATGTCGGGTGAGAGAAATTCAAATTAGGTGAAAAGATTGGAGCAAAAAATCAAACGCTCTGGGCTTCTTTTGCTATATTTCGGGAAATAGCTTGCATGCATAATTGTAGAAATGGCTTGTTTCTGCAGCAAGCCATGCAAATAAATGTATGCAGCTCGTCCCTACACGGCCTTGGTCTTCTTGCGATCAATCCAGCAAACAATAGCGCCAAACCCATTTCCTTAATTGCTATGCAATTGCAATGCATGTTTTGTCGCTAAAATAAGATGCGGTTGGTGGGATAAAGAAGGGATGGCTTATACAATGGCAAGTCTCGCGATCAGGAGTCATTTTACCCTATAGTGAAAATGCACGTTTATTATAGCTTCCCTATGAATGCAGTAGGTGAAGTACAGTACTGTGGTGTTCGTGTGGCCAAGCAATCTGAAGTTTCTCTTGGCGGTCGCGTGTATTATAAAAAATAAAACACTATGGTACAAGCATAGATAAATGAAAATGAACAGTCAGTCTGAGAATAACACATCCCTCCACTTTTAGTAAAATCAGTTCATTGTAGGGAAACGAATTGGCCTCCTCAGTACAGTCTGTGGTCGGAGTCCACTTCTGCGCATTGGTCTTGGATCACGCTGTGGTATTTCGGATGTATCCCTTTTTTCTTGCTGACTGTCGCTCATTCCTCCTCCACCAGAAAACGTTACCAGAGCCTCGTCAGATTCTGAGTCTGGAAATATCTTTCTGGCCTTGTTGACGTGGCGCTTCTTGATTTTGCCACTTTTGTTCTCCAGGATCAGCAGTCCTCCGACTCGCTTCCTTACGTAGTATTGCTCTGTACCAAAAAAGCTATCGTACTTGTTCCTTGCTTCCCTTTCAATCACTACTGTGTCACCTGTTTTGATGTCGCACTCACGAGCGTTCCGATTAGCGTAGTTAGACATTTTTCTTTTGTAGTCGGTGTCTTTATCTTTCTGCTTCACCAAAGTATCTATTGTCTGGTCGTTCATTTGAGGAAGTTTTGTCCGCGCGCTCTCATCGGCGTTGTTCTGTAGGCGTGCAAGAAGATTTGCAACTCCTCTTCAAAACTTGATCCGTTCAAAATTCTGGAAAAGTTCAAAGTTCGGAAATCTCGAGTGGTAGTCGATGAAAACTAGCAGGTTGCTACTTTTCGGAAGTGGTCCTTTAAAGTCCATTGCCACTTTGTCCCACGGCTTATCCGGAAGTTCCGTTGGCACAATTGGGATCCGACTTCCTTTTTTTCGTTGTGTGGATGCACATATTGCATTTCTTGCAAAAAATCTCCACGTCTTTGCTTTTACCGGGCCAAAATACGGTACTTCGCAGTGGTTATTTGGCTTTGGAGATGCCTTGATGTCCTTCATGGGCAATTAACAGAGCTTTTTGTCGCAGACTCTTCGGCAGGACAATGCGGTCTTCGTACAGGAGAATTCCATTCTGCTCCGACAGTTTATTTCTTTCTGCAAATAGTTTGTTGTGCTTTATCCAAGTTCCTGATACTGTTGATTCCAGTGCCTCAACAATTTCATCATCAACCAGATTCATCATCAACCAGAACCAGACAAAACAGATTTTTTTTCGAATCTGCTCTAAGCTCAGAGCTGTGCTCACTGCGCTTTCAAGTTTGCTGTTAATGAATGCGATGTCGCGTCGATTGCCGAGTGTGCCGTTTGGTGTTTTCACCGGTTGTCTCGACAAAATATCTGCCTCGTTAGTGTCGCCTGATTCATATTTTATCTTAAAGTTGAATGGTTGCAATCTCATTGCCCAACGCTCAATTGTTGGTGGTGGTTATTACCGTGATTATTACCGTTATTATCGTGAATTCGGCTGCTCCTTTGAGAAAGTGTGAAAATTTCTCGCATCCCCATTTTATTGCCAATGCTTCTCGCTCGATTTGACTGTATCGAGTCTCCACATCTGTGAGAGTTCTACTGACATAGCAAACTGGTTGTAGATTTCCATCTTTCTGCCGCTGAACCAAGATCGCATCAAGACCGACAGGACTAGCGTCTACTCGCAGCTGTGTTTCTCGCCCTGTTCCAAAGTACGCGAGTGTTTCTGTTGAGCTGATCGCTGCTTTGATGCTGTTGAAAGAAGTCTCTTGTTCTGGACCCCATTCCCAGGTCTTTCCTTTCTTCGTGAGGTCATTCAGAGGCTTCGACAAGGTTGCTAGGTTTGGTACGAATCGAGCAACAAATTGTGCTAGACCAAGGAACGATTCAACTTCACTTGGGTTGCATGGTGGTTTGAACATTTGAATAGCTTCCGTTCTATTCTCATTGATGGCTCATTGATCCCATAAAAGTGGCTTTACTCATTCCAAATTTGCATTTTTACTTTCCAGAGGTCATGCCGTTCGCCACGAGCCTTGCTAAGACCTGCTTTGGCCTGTTGATGTGCTCCTTGACGTCCTTTTCATACACAATTATATCATCCTGAATATTTAGTAGTCCTTGTAAACAAGCCAAAACTTTTGTCATGTAGGCTTGAAGATAGAAAGACGATTTGACCCAACCCATTGGCAATCGTTTGTACCTTTATAGCGGTTGTCCAGGGATTCCTGTTGAGAACGTTGTCAGATGTCTAGATTCACTGTCCAGTTCAATAGGATGGAACATTTTCTTGCCATCAATGTAGCTGAAGCAGCTTGCTTCTCCCATATTTGTGAGCTGATCATCCAGAGATGGAATAGGAAATTGTAGCTTTTTCGTTGCCTTGTTTAAGTTTCGTAAGTCAACGGTCAGTCGTACCTTACCAGTCTTTCCTTTTGGGACGACAACTAGCCGCGAAAGCCATGCACTGGGACCATTGACTTTCTCTATGATTCCTGCGTTTTCCTGCTCTTCCAGTTCTTGTAGGAGTGCTTCTCTGAGATGGGCAGCTACTCTTGATATCGATTGTGATGTCGGCGTGCTTCCTTCCTTCAGAGCAATGGTCACTGCTGGCTGCGTGGTCAATCTACCAACTCCGTGAAATACCTCCTGATGATCTTTCAGAATTCGTTCGATTTCTTCGTTCTTCTTCTCAATCTGATTGATCATTATCTGCAGCAGATTTAAATCGATGCTGTCCTTACATCCGAGTATTGTCTCAGCGTTGATACCGCACGTCACAATAAATTTGATTCGCTTCACTGAGTCTCCAGCCACCACAACCAGTGTTTTCGTTCCCAAGACTTCCAGCGCCTTTTTCGACATATAGGCATATAGTCTTGGCTTTTCTGATCTGTTTAGGACAGTATCCTTTGACTTCACTGACTCCCACGATTTCATACTTATCAAACTTTCTGAGGATCCGGAGTCAATGAGCACTGTACTCTCAATACCATCGATCTTCACTTTGGCTCTTGCGCCTTCGTTTGGTCGTTAACCCTTCGCTCTTCCGGTTGCTCAGACATATGGATATTTCTGGTGTTTATTCTGCTCCCTGTTTTTAGACATGGTCTACATGCTTGCTTGATGTGCCCTTTCTTATGGCAAAATTTGCATTCCTACTACGAGCGAAGCAGTCCCAGGTACGGTGACCTTTCCTGTTGCATCTGTATAGCAGACTCGATCGCACTTTGTTGGTGTTTGGAGTTGATTTCCGCTTATCAATCTGTTTGAACTGTAGCTTGTTAGTTGGTCTGTTGTCGATTTTGCTGACTGTGTTGCGCGCCTCATTGGTTGGTTTTTCAATGTCTTCAGTCTGCGTTTTTGTTGCTTAGTAGAAGGCATGAGGGGGCTTTTGGGACAAAATTTTTCACATCCTCCATAATCCCATTAAATCCATCCATATTATCCCCGACAGAATCAGAAAAAAGGGGGGTCGCACTCGCTCACAAAACGTCCTCCATAATCCCATTAAATCCATCCATATTATCCCTGACAGAATCAGAGCATAACAGGTGTCCTACTGTTATGCTCTGAGGGTTTATGCTCTGAGCATAACAGCTCCAAATCCACCCATAACATTTCTAAAACAATCAGAAAATAATCTGCATTCTTCTCCCCACATTCAATCCGCAACGTGCTACCACATCCCTAAGACTTTAAATCATCAGCGCAGGGTCCTCACCCTTTAAAAAAATTAAATTCTCAATAAAAATGTTTCCAGTTGTCTCTCCAGGTTCCTATTATACTCAGCCTCATCCATTGTACAAATCCAAGTACCGATGCAAACTAGAATGCAGCGAGTACATGAGAAAATATTGGCCCGATGTTGATATCAATGTCCCTAATATTAATCTAGCTCTCCAAAGACACTGGTTTCATAAGTATGGAGTAACCTATGTAAAAGATTACGACAGCTACTATAACTTTGCAGAAATCATTAGAAAATTGTAATTTTTTCTTACATTCTTTCAATGATTAACGTCAATACAAACTCTTCCCCATTAAAATCAACGCCCATCCCATCTTCAGTCTCAAACTGTAGCACAATCTCGTGAATCTCTTTATTACTCAATACAACTCTTTTCACTGGATTTGGTTTCTCTACCACCATCTGTCCTCCAGCAACAGAGTTGGAGATGTTGTACAAAATATTCGTTCGCTTTCCCTTAAATACCCAATCAAGACTGAGATTGCTTCTGATTAGAATATTCAAACCCTTTACAATGTCTGCAATATTGGGTGCTAAGAACAAACCGCTTACACTTTCCCGGACCATTCTAACAGTCCCCGATGCTTGAGTGGCGGTCTGCGCCGCGGATTCTGCCTTATAAACTTTCTTCTCGAATCCTAGTTCCCTATACCAAGTGTCATCTTTAAACTCAACCTCCGCATTTTTGTGAACTTGCATGACCACTCTCATTACAGTGAGATCATAGGTTAGTTTGACAGGGAACAGTTTCTTCTCTGGCTTACTCGCATCAGGTGTCTCAAAATGGCCTCTCTTAGTAAAGACATTTTCTAGAAAGTTATTGTAGGTATCCACACTTTGCGTGCTCACCTGGAATACCACAGGGTCTGCTGCTGCACCTTTCCATTTGTAATAAAACTTATTATTTGCTGCCATCACATTGGGAACGTTTGACCAACCAGTGAAGTCGTTAAGATAGACATGGTAATTAGCGCCTGGATCCAGGCGAATCGCCTGCTCTAATTTTTCAACAAACATCCCGTTTGAGTCATTAATTCGCCCGGTTATTGTAATAGGAATGCTCTCCTTAGAGTGTGAAACAATGTTGTTTAGTCTTTCGGCTATGGCTTCCATTTTTTTCACCCACAAAAAAAATATCTAAACTTTACTGGATGAATTGTTGATCATGTTAAGCTTCACCTTCCTCTCAAATGCATAGACAATGTACAGGTCCACGGGTGTTGCGGCAGTCCTTTCAATGTTAGTCACGATATTCACAGGGCTGTTATCAGTAGGCATTTGTCTGGCAGACACATCAGCGCCAAACATCGGATATAGAGTTCCATATTGAAGAGCAGTGATAGCAATTCCATTGTTCTCTTTCACAGCCAAGTCGACCAACTCGCTGTAAAATTTGCTAATCTTGTTCTGACTGAAATCTCCATTTTGTGGCAGTGCAGGGTAAAGATTATCACTGATTTCATGCTGAATGGACCGCACGTCTCCATGCATGTAGCGTATAATGCTATTTGGGTTTCTCATGTTAATAATAATATACCTTGGATTGCTGCATGATCCCTCTTTAATGCAGATGTTTGTTCTAGTTTCGTTTCGCTCATCTCGACACATGTAGGCCGTGTATGCAACATCAATGTCCTTCTCTATTGCCTTGAGATAATCAGCTTTTAGTGCAGTCTTTGGCTCAATGACTTCCAAATACAGCTCGATTCCGGTTAGCTTCACCTCCATCCTAGTGTGGTCTGCCCCAGTCCACAACACTCTACTGCGATCATCTCTAGTCATCTTAAAAGTGTAGCTAAAGTTACTAGTCAGTCGATTAAATGTATTACAGAATCCACTCATGAATCTCAGTGGTACAAATACATCAACAGACCGATACAGCGGGTTTTTAGCAGCATCATCAGCACCTTGCAATGCATAGTTGTATCTCTTCTTCCTCTTTTTATAGCCACTGTCATTGGTGTCTCCTTCTTTTTCATCTGCGATAAAACCCGCACCACTTCCCAACTGAATAAAATCAGGATTCTCGATCAAACAATGAGCGTCATAGACAATTCCAAAGTTGGCGATTCGCTCCAACTCTGTGCTCCCATTCGATACACTAAACTCCTTGAACATGTACGCCCAAAAGTTACTGATCAGAGCCACATCCGCATCATGCTTGTCAACGTTAGCACGAGCCGCATCCGCACCACCCTTTGTCTTGAATTGAAATGTCATATGGAAGCCGCTCTTAAGACTGTGCACACTAACCAAAGACGAACATCCATTGTATGTGAATGTCAGTGTTTGGCCAGGACCAAGATTAGTTTCATTCTGGTTCTCGTGACTCGGAACTCTAACTTGTGTCGCCTTAATAGTGCTGTCATCACTCAAAATAGGCTTGTTAATCTTGTAGAAAACTGGTGTCAGTGGGTCGTTCATTTTTTAACTAAAAATAAAATAAAATAAGAAATGAAGCGAAAAAGTACACAGCAGATATCTGAATTGGAGAAGCTAGCACAAGCAGAGAAACGAGTTACCGGGCTAATAAATAAGGAGCAACAATCCTACAATGAGTTTGTCCAAGCAGCCACAGAGTTTCATAAGCCCGGGTATGGAGAAGCTAAGAAAAATATTGATCAGGTCAAAGAAACTATCGACGACATACAGGAAACCCAAGTGCAAAAGGCTTTGGGCAAAATTCCAGAAGCACCACAGATACAGCCGCAACCACAACAACCACAACCACATCAATCACAACTAAAAGTGACAGATAACATTTTTGGACCAGTAGAGCGTGTAGAACATGATGGGAAATATGTATTTGGAATAAGTATGTGGAGAAAAAATATTTATAATGAACCAGTGGAATATTATATCGACATAAATAAGAAACATATTTCTGTTGTCAAAGGCTCGGAAACTAAGAGCATTCCTTTCACAGAAACCTTACTGAATTTTATGACTAAGAACCAAGAGAGAATCTCGGACAAGCAGCTAAAGAACTACAAAGATCTAGTGACTTTTTCTCTTGCTAGAGATATAGAAATACTAAAGGTCCCAGAAGTTCTGAAACATATCTACGATAGTGGTGTCAACCTGACTAGATTCAAAAAGTACAAGCACATCAAAGTATGGTTCGGTTTGCCAGATCAGGGGGAAGTCATTGATCAGATGAAATATCTAGAACAACAACAACAACAGCAACAACAACAACCACAACCACAGCAGCAACATTCCACAGAAGAACAAGTACTCAGTCAACTCGAGCAGTTAGACCCTTTGAAAGTAGCTGAATATAAGAAACAAAACCCAACAGACTGGCAACACTTAGAACAACACTCTCCAGATCGAATGAATAGAATCAAGCAAAGAGTTTTCACACCTCAACAAAGACAGGCACCACATGACAGTTCCATCTCTGAAAGTGAGCAGTCTTTTGCATCACCTCCCCAGCAGCTACAAGCCCAACCAACTCCACAACCCAAGACCAACCGCCCGCAACTGGAAAAGGAATTTCTGAAATCTACAAGCGAGTAGCGGTTCTTCTAGGAGCGGCAAAGACCGGAATGAAAGATGAGAATAGAAAAGAATTTGTCAACATCCTGGACAAAATGCTTGAGAGAAAATACATCGATAAGAGGGCGAGAGAGCTTCTGCTTTCGCGGTTCAACAAAAAATAATTTATTTCAAGTAAAAATGCCACTTATTTTCGAAAAAGACATTGACAAATACTATGACAAAGAGGAACTTAATCTCATTAAACGCGGATCTGGACTTTTCCCTGCAGGCCACTATCCAAGAAAAGAACGCTCTGGGAATGGCCTTGCCGATTTGATCGCTCAGGGGGCCAAGATTTTTAAGATCATTGGAGAGAACAAAGAGAACATCAAGAACGTTGCCGAAGCGGCTGGCAGTGTAGCCACAGCAGCCAAAAAGATAAAGGATACTGTAACACCTAAACAAGAGATTCAACCTCCACTGGCCCCGCTGGCCCCAAACCCAGACAGTGTGGACCCTGCAGTCTATGAGAAGATGAGGGCTAGCATTAAAAAGGAAGTGGTTTCAAATTTGACTAAAGGGTACTTTCCGAGGGTACAAGAAATGTAAAGGTACAAGACTAGTCCCAAAATGACACATCTAAGTCCCGAAATGACACATCTAAGTCCCGAAATGACACAATTAAGTACCAAAATGACACATCTAAGTCCCAAAATGACACATCTAAGTCCCGAAATGACACATCTAAATTATTTATTATTTAAATTTTTTTTCATCATAGAAAAAATGGAATTTTCAAACGACTTCAATCCTCACTGGACGCGTAATCAGATTAAGTTTTCTCATCATGAGTCAATCCGAGTCACTTCAGATGCATTGTTGTTGGTTCATCAGGTTCAGGTAAAACATTCAGAGTCTTTAACATGCTTCTTAGACCTGGCTTTATCGACTATGACACTCTGCACATCTACTCTCCCACACTGTATCAAGATGAGTATAAAATGCTGATTTCTGGATTGCAAAACAAACTGAACAAAGAGGACATTATTCAATGTTTTAATAACCAACAAATCCTTCCCAGTAACCCAGAAATTGTAGCTGCTGAATATGCAAAGCACCTCAAAGACAATGAAAAATGGCAGAACATTAAAGTGTTCACCTATGGAGATCCACAGGCTGATCCAAAGACCAAACTTCTACCCCAACCAGATGAGCTAGAAAAGGGGAGAAAGCATTTGATCGTCTTTGATGATTGTATGACAGGCCCACAGAAGCAGATAGAAAACTATTTTACAAGAGGGCGACATAACAATTGTAATGTAATTTACATTGCACAGAATTGGTTCGAGCTCCCGAACAAAACAATTCGTGGGAACTGCAATCTGATTCTCCTGTTTCCAACCATTCCACAGGACAGGTTAAAAAGATTTTACAATGAGGTCATTGCGCCTGCCTATTTCATAAATCCAACAAAAAACTCAAGCAGAAAGATTTCACAAGAGGAATTCGTTAATCTTTGCTATGACAAGTGGAATCAGCCTTACCAGTTTGTGATTATCAGCAAAGAAAAAAGAACTGTAATTTAAAATTTGCTATTAAAAGATGTCGATAAACTTTGCAGGTGAATCCATTTCTGGCAACAGCGCTCTTACATCAGCTCAGATATCCATCCTTGACAGGCGATATATCAACAGCGACGAAAAGATCCCAGAGATCAAACTGAATAAAAACAGACTGAAAGCCCTAGAGCGCTCCATGCACCAGTTGCAAATAAACATGGAAGATCTCAGGCTTAAAGTAGCTAGGCAGAAGTTTGAAAGTGATAAGCTTTATGCGCCGTTGTTAAACGCAACTAATGAACTAAGGTCAGAAATAACTTCGATAGTCTCGCTAATCAACGGCTTGAGATCATCAGTTAATCTTCTGGGAAATTCCACTGATAGACGGATGCGTATTCTCGAAGGAGGAGTTTTCACAAACACAGCTAAAGTAAATAATTTAGAAGAGTTCATGAACCAGTCAACAGCGTTGCATGATAGAATTAAAGAAAACGTCGCAACCAACACAGTTAAAGTCAATAATTTAGAAGAGTTCATGACTCAGTCAACATCGTTGCATGATCGAATCAAAGAAAGACTTGAAGCATTAAAGAGAAAGGATGTATCACACAGTAGCTATCTAAACGGAATGTATAGCTCTGGGGTAAAATACTAAGGAGGCTTGATCGTCTGGAGAGAACACTCAATCTTCGTGACATTGCTATTGATGAAGCAGAATCTGCTGCTCGTCCGGTCATGTCTACAGATCGAGTAGAAGGAGCTCTGGACCCCGCCGGAGTAATCCGGCACGCTCTCAAACGTCAGCCGCCCAGCCGCTGCCTGCTGGACTCGCGATCCTCCGGCGTCACGAGAGCCGCCTAGACAACCGGCGGTGCAGATGGAATTATCAAAAAGAAAACAGATCTTTCAACCGGATAGTTTTATAATTTTTTTATTTTTTCTAGAGAAAAAAATGGCCCAACAAAATTCTCTATACGATCAGTCTCAATACGTTGAACCTAAAATACCGACAGCACCAAACTCAATGGCACCGAATTCGAACACACAAAACCTGGCACCGAATCTGAATGCACCTCAATATGAGCAACAAAAACTCTACCCCGTCATTACTTGTAACTCTCAGCAGTTTCGACTGGTGGAGATTCAAAAAATGCGCGATGATCTTGAAAAAAATATTTTCCACAACACAAAGAAAATTAAGCGCTATGACAACCACTGTAAATTTTTCGACTACAGCAATATGATTCTAGGATCTGTGTCTGTTCTATCTGGATCTGCTGCAGCTGTCTCAGTGTTGCCAGTCATCACAGCCCCAATCGCAATCCCGCTCGGCTCTGTGGGTGCTGCATGTGGACTTATTTCAGCAATTACTGGAGCATTAGCGCGAAACAGGCGAAAAAAACTAAAGCAGCTACAGGAGAAGCAAGTAAAAGAGAAAGGGGTGCACACTTCAATCATAGGGTACATTTCAAGGGCAATCGAGGATAAGTTCATTTCAGAGGATGAGTTCAAAACCATTCAGGATCTTTATGAACAATCAATTCGAATGAACTTGAACATGGTCGGTACTGATGACATGAGTCAGCTGAGAAATGAACTCGAGAAAGTTCTTCAACATTATGTGGAAAGAAGGACAACGAGAAGTACAACGAGGAATGCACAATGAACCCTTATGAAACACAGCCAAGAATAATTTCCTTGTAGGTCTTTCGTGTTTTGGTCATTGCATACAAAACAGTCATGCACAGCTCACCGCAAATATCACTGCTAAGACCTTGGAGAATAAAGTCTGAGCGATAAATTTTTTTATTATTTTTTCCCTTCATATAATTTCTTAGCTCTTCTGGTACTGCCGTCCCATAGCTATCGAAGTAATAACACTTGTGCTTGCGATCGGGATCAATCACCCAGCAAACCCAATGAGATCCTGGCTTATCGGTGGTGTCAAAGTTCATGATGCCGCATTCTTTCTTAGAGGAAAATCAGGCAGAGTGTCCCTCATAAATATTCCTCTAAAGTTTGGGATTTCCAGTTCGTTAGCCAAATCTTCAAGAAAGTTATTTGTTGTCATTTTTTATGAGGTTTATTAAACTTTCTCTTAAACCTAAACCCAACCTCCACCTCCTAAACCCAACCTCCTAAACCTAATCTCCAATGCCCGAACGGTAGACTGTTATATTGTCATCAAAAATGAATCTCTTGTTATCTGCACCTGACAGTCCAATCTTCTTTTGCTGAATTGTGTGAATAATATGGTTTTTAGATTGTAGCTTTGAGAACTCATGTGATGTCTTTTTGTTGCAATTCAAGGCGTCTCTGTATTCAGCTTCATTAATTTCCTTCCTAACCACACGTTTCGGAATTCCCTTTGATTTTTTATTGGGTCTGACGACTCACATTTTACAAAATAGGACTTTGCTCTCAACCCAATGAATTCAGTGATTATGTCACCAGCAATCTCGTCCTTCATTTTCCCAATCACTTTCTTGTTAGTGGCGTCAAACACTTGATCGCCATTCTGTGTCCTGCAAGATTCATCATACTCAGACAAGTCAAACAAATCTTTTTGCTGCAGCATGTCCTGATAAATGTCTTCTGTTTGAATGTCCATAATAAAACTGTCTGTGTCAGTGTACAAGAGTTTCATTTTATCCTTGTACTGCTGCTTCATGCCATAGAAGAACTGGTACATCAGACGTTTTGATTCGTCGAGAACAGTGACACCTGTATAGATCGGCTTGCGCAGCGTCACCTTGGTTTTGTAAAATATGATCACACCTAAGTAGCTATTAAAGATATGGAGTTCTTTGAATGTTGGCTTTGACATATTTGCCTGAATAACAGCAGGCTCTGATGAGGTAACAAGTTTCAGGTTTGTTCTTTTCCGCTCATTCTCAAGAGTCTTGCCATAGACAGAGTTGTTGGCCAACTTAAAGAGGTTCTTGTCAAAGTCGTTGGTTGCTTTGGTCCTAAACTGGGTGTTCTTATCAATGTAGGGTTTCATCCACGCTTCCTCTGTAAATGTAAGAGCCCTGTGAACTTTGGTGACCCTGCAACCAAGTGAGATAAAATACTGAAGCAGTTTGTAATGGATTTTGTAACGTGTCTTGTTGTTTAGATTCTGTGTTAGTTTCTCTGTATGTTCTTTTTCTGTTCCTGACAGGTGCCAAGTTCCATTATTATCATTGGGAGTTTCGATTATTTTCGGGCACTTGATGTTCTCTGGGAAGGGTGGAAAGTCAGAGAAATAGTCGTGAAGCTCTGGTGGAATGTAAACATCAACCTCATAAATGGCAGCCAATGAAAAGTCCCATTTAATTCTGATGAGGGTAGCCATCGAAAATCTCTAACTGGAAGATCTTGACTCATCGCCCACCCGTAGAGATTATTAGCGTCCAAGTAAGTAATGTAGTTTGAGGGCTGCTCCTTATTGTAAGATTCAATGTAGGGATTGTTTGCTTTTGCATACCTGTTAACGCAAATTGAGATCCCCCTCGCTTTGACGATTCGACAAAATTGTACATGTCAATGTCTGTAAGAAGTTCAATGTACCAATCTGGATCTTGATCCCATTTCATTTTAAGCAAAGATTCCCAGCTAGTGGCAGGCAGAGACACATAATGTGCTGGATCGAGGCCATATGCTGTGTACCAGGTGTATCTGAAGGTTTCAAACACATCAGCAGAAACACATCTGTGAAGAGGTAAAGCAGGTGATACTGGAAGAAGTTTTGACAATTAAAGTAATTATAGACATGCTTCGCGTGCTCATAGTCTTTGTCAGAGATTCCAGAGTCTGTTAGCTTTGAAAAGAACTTCTCCTGTGGTGGTAAACCTTCTTCAAATACGTGATACCAGTAATATTTTCATAGGGGTAGAAGCCTTTGGTTCTCAGGAGTTTAAATGATTCATCAGTGTTGTTAATTTTACTTGCAAACATCTTTGTATATGTACATTGTTCATCTTTTAGATTCTTGCTTAGTTCGTCTAGACTGGCAGCTAGAAATTGATATGAATCCTTCAGTCTTATTTTACCTTACCCGAATTATCCTGTTTAATATCAACACACTTAAACTTCTCCTTGTTCTCTGCGATGCAATCAAGGTGTATGTCTGGAATCATGCCGATTTTTTCAACTATTAAATGCATGTCATAGTTCTTTGCGTTGTGACAAAATATCGTTAGATCATGAATGTTCGATTTTAGCTTTAGATTACAGGTGTTATGCGCTGCACCTCTAAATTTCCCAGTAAAGTGGCAGTGGTCCCTAACGGTGGGGTTTTTAATATTAGTGCAAGTTAAATGTTTCCTGCAGATGTGGCAATGAGTTGCTGATAGGAAATTACTTTCATCCTCCTCAGTCATCATTATTGGAACAGGTTGAAGGGTGCTAATCACTTTTGCAACTCTAACATTCTGGCAATAAACTGCTCCACACACTGCTCTCCAAAGAAATAATTATACTCAACAAGTCCTTTTGTATTAATAAGGCATATGCTACTGAATTGGGGACATGTTTTTTGAGTTTGAGTTTTTGTTTTTGAGTTTCGACGATTGAGCATTCGAAATCAGCATATACAACAAATGGGAGCTTCTCCATCTTGTGATAGTTCTTAAACCGGAGATACTTCTCTTCAGCTGAAGGAAGAGAGCAGTTTGTCGGGTGATCCTCGCATGATAATTCATGCTCTGCTAGTTTTTCAAAGCGTTCAGGTCCACTGTAATGCTTAAGGCACAAGCGGCAGATGGCAACAGCCTCGTGATGATTATTCAACTGCTTTGTGAATGAGTCTTGAAAGATCTTTAATCCAAACATAGTGAGCCTCCTCTAGTAAATTACCAATCACTAGAAGATCCACTTCAGTCCGCCTTTTCCCTCGGATCTAAAACGTCTTTGCTACATCTGACCGGTTGAACTTTCTCAGTTTTTACTCCACTCAAAGACTGTGATTCTAATTTTGTTATTAAACACTTCTTCTAGCTTTGGATCTGAGATCGCCAAGCCTCCTTTGTCAAACCTGATTCCCTTCTTTTCGCATTCGATGAGATAGTAGTTGAAATAATTTTGATAATTTGAGGTTCTTTCGGGGTGGTGAGGGACACAAAAGTGCAGAAAGAACTGCCATAG
>NIVC01002218.1:113794-191519 GCA_002269645.1 Macrostomum lignano | reverse complement strand
ACGAAAAAGTTTTGACTTTAATCCAATATCTAATTAAAATAAATCTAAAAAAACTCTTACTCGAGACCATTGAAGTTTGCGGCACTATGTAGCAAGCAATAGCAAAAATTCGAATAAAGCTAATTCGATAACAACATCTATGACAAAACCTGAGGAAAATCTCCAGCAAAATGTATTTTTTCATGAAATATTGTAATATATCATTTTTATAAATAACGACTAGATTTGTGTAGAAAACAGACAGAACAGTGCAGAATTGTTGGTATAAGCTAAATTATAAGAAATCTTTTGTCAAGAGAGAAAAAGCTCTGCGAAAATCAATGCCCGATGCAATTCAATGCAGTAGAGACTATAGTCTAGACTATCAATAAATCCTAACTGATGATCAATCATTTTTTAGTCACAATCAAAGCAAACACAATAGGAGAGAGATGCTATTTTTCTTTTGTAAAAACGGACCAATTAATTTGCTTAGAAAGGCGGGTTAAAAAGGATTTATTTGAATTGGGGCAGTTTCGAGGTGGAGATAAACTGCTTATTATAGGGCAGCTTAATATCTTCTGTGACCCACGTAACGCTAAGCTGCGCTATGGAGCTTACAGATGAGCTAAGTAGTACAGTAGCTTCCAGGTGAGCTAATCAGTACAGTAGCCTCCAGGTGAGCTAAGCAGTACAGTAGCCTCCAGGTGAGCTAAGCAGTACAGTAGCCTCCAGGTGAGCTAAGCAGTACAGTAGCCTCCTGGTGAGCTAAGCAGTACAGTAGCCTCCTGGTGAGCTAAGCAGTACAGTAGCCTCCTGGTGAGCTAATCAGTACAGTAGCCTCTAGGTGAGCTAAGCAGTACAGTAGCCTCCAGGTGAGCTAATCACTACAGTAGCCTCCAGGTGAGCTAATCAGTACAGTAGCCTCCAGGTGAGCTAATCAGTACAGTAGCCTCCAGGTGAGCTAAGCAGTACAGTAGCCTCCTGGTGAGCTAAGCAGTACAGTAGCCTCCTGGTGAGCTAAGCAGTACAGTAGCCTCCAGGTGAGCTAAGCAGTACAGTAGCCTCCTGGTGAGCTAAGCAGTACAGTAGCCTCCTGGTGAGCTAATCAGTACAGTAGCCTCTAGGTGAGCTAAGCAGTACAGTAGCCTCCAGGTGAGCTAATCACTACAGTAGCCTCCAGGTGAGCTAATCAGTACAGTAGCCTCCAGGTGAGCTAATCAGTACAGTAGCCTCCAGGTGAGCTAATCAGTACAGTAGCCTCCAGGTGAGCTAAGCAGTACAGTAGCCTCCAGGTGAGCTAAGCAGTACAGTAGCCTCCAGGTGATCTAAGCGTCTACCGGCTAAGATAAGATCAGCTTCCATACGAGTTGAGCAGCTGGTAAATGCTCAGATATCTCTCCCACATATTTAGACTAAACTCGCATTCAATCAGTTCAAAAACAGTCGTTCAACCGATTCAACAGGCGAGCGACACAGCGGACAAGCGACAGTCCGGGTTCGAGCCCCGTTAAACAGGCGCTTGGCGCAGGCCAGACACACCGGCACGTGCCGGCAGGGGGACAGCTTGACGCAGCGCTCCCGGCCGAGGCAGACGCAGCAGGGCAGGCCGGCGGCGTCCGAGTCCGCGCCATCCAGACCGGACAAATCGTACAGAGTGTCTGGATTGTTGAATCCTTTCAACGGCGAGCTGGCCGTCCAAGACGAGGACAAATCCACCCCAAATAGTCGGCGCTCGACCAGTTCGACGTGAAAATTTTCGCGCTGGCGCCGCCCATTGGCGTCGGTTCGAACTCGACCCGCTTGCAGACGCTGACAAGGACTTCGGCCGCCGCGGCAGATTCGCCATCGTTCGACGCCGATTCCTCGGCCGAGGATGTCGACGAGGACGGAGCGGAGGAGCCGGCGCTGCCAAGAGTGCTAGCATCGATGACGTCATTTTTGACGTCATTTTTTGACACCGACAACGCCGATTGTTGATGCCCCGGACAGTGTGCGGTGCCGGCCACCCGGTTCAATTGCCGTACACTCTGGTTGCCATTCCCTGTCACCGTGTTCCTGTGGCCCCACAACTCGATTCCTATGCCCAACTATGTTGGCATTGCAAACGAAAAACTCGCGATTATTGGCCACTTTAACTCCGGCCTCGGCGTCAGTCTTTGCGATGCCATTGCGCCAGTTCACTTCAGGCAAACTGTCCGCGTGTCCAGCCTTAGCGCCGCATTCAATCTCGCTGACGCCCTTGACTAATTAATAGCTATTTGTCAGTTCGAACGGCGAGAATCTGAAATCGAGAGGGAAAAGAATTCTGCAGCAAGGCTGGATTACTGGATACTTGGAATGGATCATATTGACGTTAACGTGACAAGAATCGCTAGAGTGATTACAACAACTCACTAGCGACTTCTGTGAATTTTTAATTACTCAATTGACTGTAATGCGACGGAGAGGCGACTGACGACGTCAGGAGAGGCAGCATGCACGCGAGTTGCAAATCGTAAGAGTCGCGAAAAAAGTTGTTTAAAATTCAGTTGTGTTAACGCTTAACTTTTCTAACTCAAGTAGACTAAATAGTTGACGCAGATGCACTTTAGACGCAATCAGTGATTCTATAGCGACTCTGGCACGTCTCAGATAGGACTCTACGGTCCAAAGTCACTTGCGTCGCCCTAAAGTCGTTTCAGAGTCGCAGACAAATAAAAACGCCTCAAATTGACTCTTAGAGCGACTTCTTGGCGACTTGTACCGTGACATTTCATCTTTTAAAAGTAGTCTCTATAGTCACTTCTTTGCCTATTTCATCTGTGTTACTGCAACGACTCTGAACGACTCTGGGCCGATGCAAGAGACTCACTGGGACGCTTCTTGGCCTTGGTACGTTTTCATCTGGTCAAGTATTTAGTCAATATCTGCATTACTTATTATAATGAATCTAATTTTTATGAACACCTTGGTTTCGGAAGAAAAATGCCGCTCACGAATACTAGGCAAGCAGTTTCGCGGGCAATAATCTGCAGACGTCAAGGCTAAAGCTCTGATATAGTAATAAACAGATATATCGAAAATAATGCTATACTATCCAACAGAAGCAATCTATTTTGGCCGTAGCACTGCAATCAAGCCGACCCGCTGATTCTAACAGCTGATAGCGCGCCTCTGCGGCAGGGTCAGCCGGGAGAACTGTACACGGATGCAATTAACGCGCTGGACTCTTTAACTGGGCAAGCTAACAAGACTGGGAGGCACAGAGGCAACTGTCCAGGGTTGAGGATTGACATAACACAGACCCGTATTAATCCAAAGAGGGAGAGAAGAGAGCGGATACAGCGCTAGCGAGACGATGCACTTTTATAAATCCCCAGTCTGCCCTTCCTATTTCGCCACAACAAAAATGCTCTTCCGTCATATCGGCGGCAGCGGGGGGGGGGGGCTGCCACTCGGACACTCGAATTCGATAGGTAATCAAGCCCGAGCCGTGTGGATGATTGAAAAGACTTGAGTGAAGAGAACACCGCTCAGGCTCACCGTATGGCTGGTAATATGATTAATGGTACTAGTGCTAGCCTATGAAAAACTATACCGAGCTTCCGTAGGCAAGGAAACTGTGTAATTAGAATCCAGAGAAAAAAAGAAAGTGTTTTAGGCGCAGACTAGAAGAGTCCAGCCACTTCTAAAAGAACAGTTGAAAAAGAAAAAGTCGTTCGATCAAAATAGAGGCAACCGAGACAGAGGGGACAGCAAGAAGCGTCAGCAGGGTAAAACATCATGATGAAACGCTTGGAGACGGCTCCCGGCCCCGTCCTACGCGCGACTAAAGTTTG
This sequence comes from Macrostomum lignano, assembly GCA_002269645.1. Lineage (NCBI taxonomy): Eukaryota > Metazoa > Platyhelminthes > Macrostomidae > Macrostomum > Macrostomum lignano. The sequence continues at coordinate 187,719 of NIVC01002218.1, read as the reverse complement.
CAGACACCGTGTGACTTATAAAGCAAGGAAATGCAGGCACTCAGGCAGAGACCCTGAAGAAAAAAGATCTTCCCGAAAACGCCCGAGGGCTCCGAGGCCTTAGACGAGAAGACATAATACAATCAAGGCTAGGGGCAAGCCTCACAGCTACTCCAGAATACTACTTCTGAGCACAGAGCTCACAGAAATAGCTGTGTAAATAGAATGGCCAGACAGGAAATCACTTATCTTATCTGTAAACCAAGTATAAGCTGTACTTTTATTGATAAAAAATCTGCTGCCATATTCTAGATGCAAATCCTAAGAATTGTAAATAGACCGATACGCTCCAATTTCTAGTGTCTTTTGTGCGAAAGATATGTTCATTTATTCCTCTAGGCCGCGTAGCAACTTAATAACTTACGAAGCATTGCTTTTTACCCTGCTATGACTCAGGGGTCGGCAAACTCTGGCCCGCAGAGCCTTTCTCTATCCGGCCTTCCGGTCTTTTGAAACTTTACAATAGCAACCCGGCCCACTCAATGTTTATATCTCTTCTCAGCGCTCTTCTCTCTACATGTAATCTCCACTGTACTCTCTTTCTCTCTCCTCTCCTCTCTCCTCTTTTCTCCTCCTCTGTTCTTTTTTATTCTATCGCCTCTCCTTTCTCTTATCTCCCTTCTCTCTCCTTTATTCCCTCTCCTCTCTCCCCTCCTCTAGCCCGCAGTCATTCTCTGGGTTCTCTATCTGGCCCTTGAGGTAAAAAAGTTTGCCAACCCATTCTCTAGGTTCTCTATCTGGCCCTTGAGGTAAAAAAGTTTGCCAACCCATTCTCTAGGTTCTCTATCTGGCCCTTGAGGTAAAAAAGTTTGCCAACCCATTCTCTAGGTTCTCTATCTGGCCCTTGAGGTAAAAAAGTTTGCCAACCCATTCTCTAGGTTCTCTATCTGGCCCTTGAGGTAAAAAAGTTTGCCAACCCATTCTCTAGTTCTCTATCTGGCCCTTGAGGTAAAAAAGTTTGCCAACCCATTCTCTAGGTTCTCTATCTGGCCCTTGAGGTAAAAAAGTTTGCCAACCCATTCTCTAGGTTCTCTATCTGGCCCTTGAGGTAAAAAAGTTTGCCAACCCATTCTCTAGGTTCTCTATCTGGCCCTTGAGGTAAAAAAGTTTGCCAACCCATTCTCTAGGTTCTCTATCTGGCCCTTGAGGTAAAAAAGTTTGCCAACCCATTCTCTAGGTTCTCTATCTGGCCCTTGAGGTAAAAAAGTTTTGCCGACCCATGTGCTAGCTCAGGGGTCGGCAAACTTTTTTACCTCAAGGGCCAGATAGGGAATGCAGCTCTTGTCTGCGGGCCAGATGAGAGTGGAAAGAAAAGGGAATGGAAGACGAAAGATGATAGGAGAGGAGAGGCGGGGAATGAGATGAGAGAAAAGATACGTCGTAAAAGAGGAGAGAAGAGGGGAGAGAGGGAAGAGGAAGAGATAGAGAGAGAGGGTAGTGGAGAAGAGAGGAGAGAAGAAAAGACGGGAGATGGGAAAGAAGAGAAGGGAGAGGGGAAAGAAGAGAAGGGAGATGGGAAAGAAGAGAAGGGAGAGGGGAAAGAAGAGAAGGGAGAGGGGAAAGAAGAGAAGGGAGAGGGGAAAGAAGAGAAGGGAGAGGGGAAAGAAGAGAAGGGAGAGGGGAAAGAAGAGAAGGGAGAGGGAGAGAAGAAGAGAGGGAGAGGGGAGAGGGGGGAGAGGGTAAAGAAGAGAGAAGAGACAGAGCTGAGCAGAGACACAAACCTTGAGCGGGCCGGATTGCCACTGTGAAGCCTCAAAGGACCTGAGGGCCGGATAGAGGCTTTGAGGGCCGCGTATGGCCCGCGGACCGGAGTTTGCCGACCCATGTGCTAGCTCGTATGTAGAACAGTGGACGGAAACGGAATGGCCTATAGAATTCTATGGCCAAGCGTTTGAATTAACTCGAGAAAGCAGGCCATAGACAAGTCGATTTGTCATGCTATATGAAAGGATGAGCCGGAATAGAAGCCGGAACGATAGGCCGCTCCGTTTTGCATGCCCACTGTTCCACATAGCAGGACAAAAACAGTATTAATAATTCAAAATGATGTCTCTATAGACCAATTCACAGCTGCTTACCCGGAGCACGGCAGACCACCTTGAATCAGATAGGTAGAATAAACTGATCGGAAATAACCAACCAAGAATAGGTCTAACTCGCACAAAATGCAAGCAAAGGGCCAGCGGCAGACTTTAATGTATTCCTAGCTCCAGCCAATCCTCTAGAAGAAGAAAATGTCACCGCAAAGCAGCTATCTATGCGCTTGAACCTTTCCTTAGTTTTTATACTAAGCTTCGTACTGAACCAGTCGACTGCTGAGCTGCATCTGATTGGCTCGGATGGAAAGGAAAAGAAAAAGCAACGTTCTGAAGGCCACACGGTCACCATAAGTGGTCATCAATTTTCGGTAGGACTAAAAAAACACAATAGCGGATCACGTCAAGCGAAAAACAGGCCTAACCGCCAGCAATGCCGATAGCCTACAAACAAAGTACACTGGCAAGAAACATGCGCTTGAAAGTAACTCTTGCCAGTTCATCTTACTTTCATAGAAACCAAAGTAGCGGGCAGAAAAATATTTTAAAACACATTCAAAATCCAAAGTGTCCGGTTATTTAACATAACAAAATAAGCATTCTAAAGTTTTGAAAATATTCTAAGTTTCTAAGAAATGTTTCGCAGCCGTCACTCACGCGCTGGTCGAAGGGGAGCAAGCATCGATGCGATGAATCCGATGATGGAGGGAGTTTTAAAGACAGATGCTTCTAGGAGACAGTTGTGACTTGGCGTCAGAATAGCTGCACTAATATTATAGAAGATTACTAATTTTAATGCTGTTTATAAAGTACAAACCAGAAAGAACATGGGGGAACTTAAACAGAAATTTGCTTAAAGGTTTGGTATTTTAGACTAACGATTTCAACATCTAGTGGAGATAAAAAAGCAATAAACATTGGCCTGCAGCTTTTCAAACATGATAGAGAAGTCCGGAAGCAAGACTGTACCTTGACAACCATCCAGTGCAAAGAATCGGTTGCAAAATACTCGTAGTGTATTTAATGTCTCTTTTCTAGCTACATGCAGCTCGGTACTCGTCGACGGTACTTGATAATAAAAGTGCAGTTCAGAATCATAAATAAACTAGAGATACTCAGCCTAAAAGGGTCCATGAATAACATTTATGGCTTCGTGTGACCTGAAATGCTTCAACCATCAACCTTCCAGCGTTAGTCCAGCGTTCTTTGCATAAAATTAACAAAGAAGGAAAGGAAAAAATGAAACTTTGGCGACGAAAAATGGAGTCGGCCAGGACAGAGGGCAGCTGAGGTCAGTCACGCCTTTCTGTTATCCCTTTCCATCCGGCCAGCTCATTTAATCCCCGGAGAGGGTTAGCCACAGCGCCCAGTGGAACTTGCGCGGGAATCAGAAATGAGGAACAGGAGAGAGAAGGATAGGAGGGAAGTGGCTGGATTCCATTCTCCATCGATACGCGTCTCTCCAGCCCCCAGTTCCTCGTGCAAGCTCTTAGCTCTTCAGGAGAAATCGAACCCAACCACAGGAACTCCAGGGAGGGAATAATATCGGACGGACTACCAAAGTCGTATTGGGACAGCGATAGATTCACAGATCCAAGCCTGCCGCACCAGCACGCCCGATCATCATCTTCCTCCTATACGATGGCTTAAAGCTGGCAAACCAAGGAGATGAGTAGGGAAATTCTATAGAATAAAAGCAGACGAGCAGCGAGCTTAGAATTTTCTTTTGCCTCAATTTTCTCGAATGCCAGATAAGCGGATTATCTCGGGCGAAGGCGGACGAGACTCATTCCAGGCGACGCCGGCAGGAATGCGATTGGCAAGTGCACAAAAAAGTGAATCGGCTCCGGCGCTGAGCAAAGTGCATCGCCCCAAAGGCAGAAATTTATGCGAAATCGGGAGTCGGTCCGCCGAACTTTAATATATGCACAGCATAAAAGAAAAAAGAATAATTTAATGACAAGAGATTAGACAGCAAGCTTGGAGCATAGTAAACTAGACCAGCGTAATACTAGATATTAAAGAATGAAATTTGATCTCACCTTGGTACAAAAATGAACAGTATAAAGCAATTCAATAATGTGATTAAGTATAGATAAAACAAACTTATTATAGGTCAGTAACCAGTTGGCAAGAAGATTGGGACGATATTAGTAGTACTCTAAGCATCTCGATTTATAGTTCATAGAACCTACAGTTTTATTTACCAAGTATTAAATTAATCATGTGTAAGTGCTGTGGGATTACACAGGATAAAATTATCAGAATCAGGATTTTATTTTTACTCACAGCAATGTGGGTTCAAGGTGGGTTCTTTGGTAAAAATAGCTTTTTATTTCTTATCTACTCTTGTTAAACAGGATTGCAATCTTAGCCAACATTTATTTAATTCAATTTTTACATTAACACATAAGTAGGTTTTTGTATTGATCTTGCCATGACACATCAAAAATGTATCATGGCATGCAGCCTTGCCAAGCCTCCAAATTTCATTAGCATGTTGACCACATGTCTACATCAGCTCTGCCTTTGTTGGTCACTAGCCTTCATCCAGATTGAGCTTTTGGACCTTCAACAAGTGGCACCAGGTGACTATAGACATCCTGATGCGAATTTCTCTAGTTTTGTTGATCAAGCCTCAACAGTGGGCAAGCCTCAGCTGCTGGACATCCTGAGGCCTCAGCTAGTCTTTCAAGCATTCCATTATCACCCCAATACCAGCTGCTCCTTCAACAGATAACACCAAGTGACTTTGAGCATCCTGATTCAAATTTCTCGAGGAGAGAGGAGAAAAAAGGGAGAAAGAAAAGAGGAAAGAGAGGAAATAGAGATAAGAAGGAGGAGAGAGGAGAAAGGAGAGACGAGAAAGTAAATGAAAGGGGAGGAGAGAGAAAAGATAAGATTGTAGAGATGAAAGAGATGAAAGAAATCAGAGATGGAGGGGAGAAGAGAGTTGACAGAGAAGACAATAAAGATGAGAGGAGAGAGTATAGAACAAGGAAGAGAAGAGAGAAGTAAGGACAAAGAGGAGTCAGAAGAGGGAAAAGAGAAAAGTACATAATAGAGAGATGAGTGAACAGATAATAAAGCAATGACAACAGAAGAAAGACAAGAGGAGAGAAAAGATGAGGGAATAGAGAAGAGAGATAGGAGAATAGAGAGAAGAGAAAGAAGAGAGAATATGTGTGAAAGCAAAAAGGAGAAAGAAGATAGGAGAGAGGGGAAATGAGAGGTATGAGAGCAGAGAAGAAATAAGAGACAAGGGAGAAGAGAGGAAAAGAGAGATGTGAGAGCAGAGAAGAGAGAGAAGAAACAAGAGAGAGAGTAGAAAGGGTGAGAAAGATAAAAGAGCAATAGAGAAAGCAGAGAAAAGAGAAAAGAGGGAAAGAGAAAAAGTAGAGGAGAGAGGAAATAAAAGGCAAGATGATAAATAAAATAAAAAAGAAAGGAAAGAAAGAAATTTTAAAGAACCCAAGAAAGAAAGGCAGAGGCCAACAGTTTGCTAAAGCTAACAATAAGGGCAAATTGTCCATGGCCACAATTGTTTAAGGATAAAACAGCCAAGAATCCTAATTTTTAAGAGCAATGTATTACACAAATGCAAAGTAATAAATTGCTTTAGACTTTTCAATGAGTACATTTTGTTTAAATGTTGTAATAATCAATATTTATAATATGGGTTTATATAAAATATATAAGGGATATACCATGAATTTTATAATAAAGTAGCAAAACTTTTGTGGCAAGGGCCAAGATAAAAATAAATTCAGCTCTATCACAACATCGGTGGACTTCACTAGGCCTAGGATTATTATAATATAGTAAATTAATTAGTTTTCAAAAAGAAAAAAATTGTTTAGATTTATACTTATACTTTTGATAGGTCTTCTCTTAGTGACAGTTTTAGGATAGAAGAAATAACCCTATCCCAATATATCACATTGTTGCTATTGCCATTTAAATAGAAAGGATTTTTAAGTGATAACTATCAAGATAAGCATTTAACACTTACAATCTGCCCGACTGAGTATCATTATACATCTACATGATAGTTTGAGAAAATTCCACGAAGTTGAACCTTTAAAAACGATAGCTATTAGAGCAATAGAACAAAGTATAAAAAGTAAAAGAACTGGTAATTTCTATGCTAAAGCTTAAATTATATTTTTAGTAGTACATAGAATTTTAAGAAAAAGCATTTGCCTGCATATGATTTGCATATTTATTTATTGTGAAATTTTAAAATCACTTAAAGCGTACAATTTAGTATTATCATCATCATTTTTGATCAACATGATAGGTAGTGTATTGCTATTTTTGTGAATTTATTGTGTTCTACATTTTAATAAGTAATCGTGAATCAATTATTTCTGTTTATAATTCTGGTTTTGCATCTTTTTAAGTTTCTTTTTTCAATTATAATGACTTCTAGAACAGATGAAGCCCACCTTAAAGAGGTGGAAAATTATATCAAGTCTCATAATATTCAGCAGTCTTTGAAAGAGTGCATTGTACATCTTTGTGTTGCACGACCAGATAATCCATTTGCTTATATAAGAGATTTCTTCGATAAGCTTGAAAAGGTAACTTTCACATTTTGTGCATTATGCAACCAATAGAAAATCAGTCTATTAATCCTAAGTAGGCTGCCTTAGTTATTGCATGACAATAGCATAGCCCTAGTTCACTAGTTTCAGGGTTAGAAAAATTCAAATCCATAAGCCACATGAAGCCTACAAAACCTCTATCTGGCCTTAGGGGCCTTTGAAACTTAATATAATAGTAGAATTTTAGCCTAGGCCTATACCTTCTTAAGTTAAGGTTTGTTTCTTCTTAATGGTTTTTTTCTACGCCATGACTAGGGACACGGCGGCTGTGCCTCTAACTCTATGTCTAAGGACACGGCCGCCGTGTCCTTAGCTACCACGCTACTCTGTGCCTAGAGGCTAGAGCCAGGATGGTTGTGTCTTTAGCTATGTAGACTCGCGGCACAGTCGCTGTGTCCCTAGCTCTGTGTATGGGGACACGGTGGCCGTGTTCCTAGTAATCTACTACTCACATGCCTGGGGGCACAGCGGTTGTCTCTGAACAATGGGCTTTAAATGCAACATGGTAGCTTGAATGTTGCCGGTAGCGTCCATAAAGACGGTCAAATATTGTGTCAATCCAATATATTAAAACTCCTTTTAAATTATACTACTATATTGCACAAGTATACTGTGTCGTGGAACGCGCAAACTTGTTTGTTTTTTGTTTTATTTATTATTGCTTCTTTTGATGCCTATATATCTCGAGCATTTTTGTTGAAATTGACTGTTTGCAGGAATATAATTTAAGAATTGAACTTCTTACCTACCATGCCTAGAATACCTTACAAAAATACATGTAGCGCTGTGCAATTACTTTATATACATGTATGTTAGCGCATCCAACATAGAATGGGGCAGTTAGTGGATACATATACAGCATGATAATATTAGGATATATATAGTAGATAATCGATTTGTCTAGTGGAAAGGATTGAAGAGAGAAATGGGTGCATGCCGCATATACATAGAAAGGTTGTTTGTTAACACTTGTCACTTAGTTATTTTCTTGTATCAATAGCTAGACATTCGATCAATTCATACAAACTTATAGACATTAGTAATAGTAGCTAAGTATACTGCATGCATGCATTATCATCAAGGGCCGCCTTAATTCCTTGGCTTACAGCCTTTTTACATGCAGTGGCAAAACTAGGATTTTGAAAAGGGGGGATAAATGGATTTGGGCAAAAATCGGAGAAGTGAAAAAATAGCCTATTTGACCAAAAGACAAACTCGGATCCACAACACAGTATATATACTTGTGAGTTTTAGTATATTGGAAAAGATTGATCGACACAATATTTGACCATCTTTACAGACACTACCGGCGACATTTGAGCTACCTACGTATATGTATCGAATCATGTTGCATTTAAAGCCCATTGTTCAGAGATAACCACTGTGTCCCCAGGCATATGAGCGGTAGATTACTAGGAACACGGCTGCCGTGTCCTCATACACAGAGCTAGGGACACAATTGCCATGCCGCGAGTCCACACAGCTAAAGACACGGCCGCCGTGGCTCTACCCGTTGGAAAAGTTATGCACCTGCAGAGGCACAAAAGGTGAGCGAGGTGCACAAAAGAGGCACTTTGGTGGCCTATTACGTGTGTGTTTTGGAAATGCACCTGAGTGCACCTTTTATGCCTAAATGTCACCAATATTTTTGAAAAGAGGCATGAAAGGTGTAAAATCGGTGAAGTGGTCAGGCAGTAGGTGAATTCTCAATTTTGATTGGTTGCGGCGGTAGGGGCAGTAAAGGTGTGTAAGGGGCACTGGAGGTGCGCAAAAGGTGAAGAGTAGGCTCACAAGTGAGGCACAGCAGGTGCACGGGAGGTGCTGAAAGGGCGCAGAAGGCGCATGAAAGGTGAATTAGAGGTGCATTAAAGGTGCATTTCAGGCACGAAAGATGAATTAGAGGTGCATAAGGTGTACATGTGCGGCGTAAATAGGTGCATATGAGGCACTGGAGTTGCACTGTAGGTGAATTGTAGGTGCATTTAAGGTGCACTTGAGGCACGAAAGGTGAATAGTAGGTGCTTTTAAGGTGCACTTGAGGCACGAAAGGTGTCACTGTTAGGTGCATTGCAGCTGCTTCGAGCTGTTCGGCCCCGGCCTGGTGGCAACTTAGCGGGTACTTAAAAGACAGAAAGGCTTTGATTTCGTTGGCAAACAAAATTTATGTCAAAATTATTTAAACTTGTTCTTTAAAATTAACGTGGAAGCAAGTTATATTTAACAATTACATTTTATTGCATAGCATTTTACAAGTAGACGGAAGTGACGTAAATTTGAAACAGTTAGTAATTAAATTAACTGAGTTACATATATTACGAGGTACAGATGGAACATAAAAAGATTTATTTACGTCTGTACTAATCGCTGCTATCCCCTCCCTGATTCTTCAGGATCAGCCGTTGTTATTCCCTCCCTGATTCTTCAGGATCAGCCGTTGTTATTCCCTCCCTGATTCTTCAGGATCAGCCGTTGTTATTCCCTCCCTGATTCTTCAGGATCAGCTGTTGTTATTCCCTCCCTGATTCTTCAGGATCAGCTGTTGTTATTCCCTCCCTGATTCTTCAGGATCAGCTGTTGTTATTCCCTCCCTGATTCTTCAGGATCAGCCGTTGTTATTCCCTCCCTGATTCTTCAGGATCAGCCGTTGTTATTCCCTCCCTGATTCTTCAGGATGATCACCCACTGTCCCCCCCTTCTCATCAGTCCCTGCGAAGTGGCACTAAAACAAGAGTCAAATGGCTTCAGCATCGCCAGCTTCAGCACCGGCGGCTTCGGCGTCAGCAGCTTCAGCGTCGGCGGCTTCGGCGTCAGCAGCTTCAGCGTCGGCGGATTCAGCATCGTCGGCGGCTTCGGGGTCGGCAACAGCTTCGGCTGATGACTGACCGGCCGTCTGCTTATTTTGCTTCTTTTCGCCGGAAGGCGGCGGTCGCGTCTTCCTGAGGCGCAATTCCCGAAGTCGCCGGAAAGCTGTTGACACGAGCGGCTCGCTGTTGGCCAGCCTCGCCTCAGTCCGCAAGTAGCTGGCAACAGCAGAGCGTTTAGCGGCAGACAGTCTGGGAGCGTCGCTGCGACCAGTGTAGGTGCAATTGCGCAGCTCCTCCTCCGTGCAGACAGCCGTCAGCAGCTTCCGGATGAGGCGCAACCGGCTGCTGTCGGAGCGCTCCCGCTGGAAATCAGCCAACGCGGCGCTCAAGATGGCTGCCGCTGTTGAGTCGATCTGTGAAGAGGAAGACGAGGGGGGACTTGTCCGGTTGTTTAATATCAGTACATACTGTGCAATATTGCTCCCCAACTTTCATCTCCTCCACGTCAATCATATCAAACGACTTGCCATAACAGTGCAGCCTGTAAAAAGAGGCTCCGTGCAGTCGGAGCGTTGCTGCTGTACGGGCACGGGTATAGGCGCGGAGTTAACCAATGGAGAGCTGCAGGGCATTGACGGCTCCAGTTGAATGATGTCGTAAAGCTCCTCAATGGACATGGCATTGGCAGCAGGAGCAGGCAAGCTGCTTGGGTTGCCGCTGCCGCCGCTGGAGGCAGAGGGGTAGGCGAATGTTGAATAACGCGAAGGAATGGTTGCGTAAAGTAGAATTACTTACGTTGCGGCAATTCCGGCTGCAGTAGACGAGCCTGCGGCCACCCGGGACGCCAGCGAGCGCAGCGATGCAGCCACCGACTGCGCCTCAGCGGCGGCGGCGTGTCGCTCCTGCTGCAGCTGCGCGACTGTGCTGCGGAGGCTGCTTATTTCCTGAGCCGTCTCGGCCTGCAGAGCGAGCGCATTATCGCGCTCCCGGCGCAAGGTATCGAGCTCAGCCTGCTGTTTGCTGACAGTGTCTCGCAGGCCAGACACAGCGCCGTTGGCTTCAGCCAACTGAGTATCACGAAGCTGGCACTGCGGACATCGCTGCTGCACTGCAAGGGGATCAGGTGGAAGATGCTTGCAGAGCCGCTCGTGAAGCTTGGCCTCCCGGTAGCTCTTAAATGGCCCGTTGAACAGCAGGGCCCTGTGCTTGGCACTGGCATTTGTTATTGCCTTCGCACAGTAGACGGACACCTCTGCCCAACGAGTATAGCCGCCAGCGGGTATCGGTGTCGCAATGTGGGATTCGCATACGAGCTTGAAATTTAGCTGGGGTACAAACTGCACCAGCCAGTACTGCGTACCTGCTTGCGCAGCAAGCGGAGCGTTTGCACCCGCAGATGGTGCCACAGAGGCCGTCGCGACCGCAGACTTGGCAATTGTCGACGCCTGCAGGTGTGACGCTGCGGTACTACGCGGGCGCTTGGCAACCGAGCCGTCCGCACAGGTCTCGCCGGTGCGACGTCGTTCCGGCTTGGAACTAAGTGGGGAGGGGGTGAGTGAATGAGAAGTCATTGAGAATAACCGTTGCTGTAGGGATTGTGTACTCACGTTGCAGCATTTCCGGCTGCGGAGTCGCTTCCGCTGCCACCTGCGGGGTTGCCGCTGCCACCTGCGGCACCTGCGGGGTTGCCGCTGCCACCTGCGGCACCTGCGGGGTTGCCGCTGCCACCTGCAGGGTTGCCGCTGCCACCTGCAGGGTTGCCGCTGCCACCGCTATGAGCGGAGGGGTGGGTTGAATGTCGAACGACGCGAAGGAATGGTTGTTTAACGTAGAATTACTTACGTTGCCGCAATACCGGCTGGGGAGTCGCCGCCGCTGCCACCTGCGGCACCTGCGGGGTTGCCGCTGCCACCTGCGGCACCTGCGCGGTTGCCGCTGCCACCTGCAGGGTTGCTGCTGCCACCGCTATGAGCGGAGGGGTGGGTTGAATGTTGAACGACGCGAAGAAATGGTTTTTTTAACGTAGAATTACTTACGTTGCCGCAATTCCGGCTGTGGGCGCGTCGGGTCTCCTGGCAACCACCCGCGGCTTGTGGCTTCGCCGAGCCGGGTTTTTGTGCATCATGCCGCTGCACGTCTTGCACATATGCTCGCCGCAATCCTGGCATTCTACGTGCTGAGGCTTCTGCCCGCACAAGGTGCACTTTTCGACATTCTGGCGAGTCCGGACCATGATGATTGAATATTTGAAGTTTAAAATTAGCAGTTCACCTGCTTAAATGGATGCATCAATTTCCACAGCCAGCGACCACAGAGAGTACCCCACTGCCCAGTGCAATAAGTCGAGCAAAGCACCCCCAATTTCACGGCAGCAAGTGTAAAATACTCTCAAAGAAAATACACTGCCGACATAGCAAAAAGTTCTGATGCAACCTATAGTACACTACGTTTGCTGGCGAAAACACTGAACAGTGTACTGGGGAGTGCGTAAATAAAGATGTACGAGCATTATTGATTGCCTTATTTGATGTGGCTTTCAACGTCGATATATATTTGAAATTGTTCAAACGACATGTACTAATAAATAATTGTCAGTGTACAAAAGGTCTCTTCATTCAGGAGTGGCGGAGCGTAATATCTTAGGGGGGCTGTACCGCCGACTAATAGTACGACGCCGACTAAAGTGCACGCCGTAAAGTTAACATTGTCTATGTCAATTCTGCGAAACTCAGTGTACCATACAATTTCCATAAACTACACTGTACGCCTTTCTTATTAAACAGTTTCTTCAAATGACAAATAGATGGTTCTATTCTTCTTCTGTTGTATATTCAAGAACACAAGGGCTACAGGGCACCAGGCATGCGGCACGGGGGCACGTGAAGAATCAGGGAGAGGATAATAACGGCTCATCCTGAAGAATCATTTTCTAGGGACACGTGTGTTTCTAGGGTGCTTGTGTGTTCTCTGGTAACGTCTCTCGCAAAGCCCGAAAATGGAAATGCTGTCTGCAATTTACTTAAAAATGTATTCCATAGTTTTAATAACTGCTTCAACTTTTCACTTCCAAGTATTCAACTCCAACTCTAACTTTAACTAGCTGTCAGCAATTGTCCCTCGTTGGGATTTTACGCGTGAGCAACCTGGGGATGGGGTAGAAGCGCAATGCGCGTTTCGTTTAGCGCGCATGTCCCAAGCACTGCGCTGTGGTGCAGCATGATGTCGCCATCCTCCGGAAGAAAGCCGAACGGGTCGCACTGCAGTTGGCGCACGTGAATAAAGCTGCATCCGGCTTCTCCTTCCGCTCCTTCTTCACCGGCCAGAAGGAAAGCAGGAGGCATTGGTACTGGGCCGACTGCTAACGGTCGGACTGTAACGAAGACGCTGCCCTCTACACTGCAAATTTTCTGCACTCTTGCAAAATCCAGGAGGGCATCCTGCGGATCGGTGCTGAAATAGGCGACGAAGCAGGCGACTGTCCGCACATGTGCCAGCTGTGGCCGATATGCTTCGATCCGAAAGCCCTTTGGCAGCATCGCCCACCTGTAATGGCCTGTAAGTGTTTGGGATGGAAGCTTCCGCTGAAATGTGCCACACATCATTACGGGAACTGATGCAAGGCGACAAACTCAAGCAACACCTGCGTCGAAGCGGCACTCGTGATGCAGTTGGACTCCGTCCACTGTGTTGCTGTCTTCCACGCCCTGATTCAGCCTGGGTAACCTGGCTCGCACACGCAGAGAAGCATTGTCGGCGTCAATCAATCCCTGAAGCTCCGCGTCGAGTCTGCGTCTGCCGTGGAGACGGGACAGCAGTTTATAGTGCTGCGCTTCGAATAGGCCCGCCGACAGCCTGTGTACCGGACCGAAACGGACCGCGCAAGCCGCAAAGTGGCTGCACACCATGTGCGTGTTATACGTCAGTGCACGCCGTGAGTACAGCACAGGTAGACGGTGGGCGAAATGACGCAGCGAGACCCTGGCACGCTCAACCTGCTGCAGAGGGGCACCTTCCAAAGTGAGCCAAAAAATGGCAGATGACAGCAGGTTAAGGTGCTGGACGTACGCCTCGGGCAGGTCCTGTTATCGGAATTTATGTCGATTTGAAATTTCAAGCATTGACAGGGACTACTGAAACACCGGGACGGGAAACTAGAAATTTTTTACGAGGCTGGTCTTTTAGCAGCAGCAAAAAATAACCAGACAGAACAAAGTATGAGTAGTCCCTGTCTATTGAATATAGAGTCGACTTTGAAATCTTGTACAGTTATTTACCTCTACTTCAGGGAGTACCATTGGTGCGTAAATAAGCAACCAGGCCTCGAACTCGTTCCCCCTGAAGTGCTGCAAGTCTCGCAGCGTGCGAGGAGGACGCTGAATAGCTCCCCTGGGCACTTTAATCCGGGCGGTGCGGGCATCAATGGCTCGCAGCTGGCCGCTTAGATCCGGATTAACTGAAGTAATGTTAATGGAATGAAAGGCAAAATTCGTCCTCCCCCCGTCTCCCTATCTCTCTCCGTCTCCCACCTGCTTGAGCATCCATCTTTCGGCCGCTGAACAACTGCGCCATCAGCCACTTAATCGGACCGGCACAAAGCTGGTGCAAGTAGCAGGGCGGGGTGTCCAGCACGTAGTTGAAGGCCGTCAAATTTAGCAAGGGGGAAACGAACTTGACGCCCAGCAGGCTGTCCTGTTGGCCCCTAGCTGCCAAATGCACAGTGTCCATCAGGGAGCGCTGAGTAATTTCACGACACCCTTGTAGCTGTGCGGCCTCCAAGTCGGCTGTAGCGATGTCCGGTGGGTAGCAACGCCCTCCACCAGGCATATTGATCGTGCTGATGTAGCACTTATCACAGCCGTGCGTGGCATTAAATTGCTTCAATCCAGTGGACTCCGCCCGCTGCGGCGCATCCATGATGAAGCACAGCGGATGGAGACGCAGGACGCCTGCACCCGGACGATCTGGCCCACCCCCCTTAATGTAGGCGATTCCGGTTGTTTGCAGCGCCACCAGCTGTTCAACAAGCAGGGGCAAAAAAGCCGTGCTGTTCAGCTTTTTCCGGCCACTCCAGAAGCCAGCAATTACTACATATTCGGCTTTACGCCGATCGGGGATCTCCGTGATGCTCAAATACACGGGGCAGATCTGCATCGTGGAGGTGCGAAAAGTCTGGAAGGAAGAGTTCATGATAAAATTTCTTAGTTTCTTAGACCGAGAGGAGAGATTATATATGACACCTGAAAGCAGGTCACAGCACCTGAAAGCTGTCAATATTCAAGATGTAGGACAGGTCAGATCTAGTTGGAAGAGCGATGCGGGACTTAAAGGCCTTGTACGCCTCTGAAGTGGCCAGCTGCAGCGTGCCCTCCATTGTATCCTGATCAGCAGGAAACACGGCAGCTCGCAGTAGACCACCGGCTTCAATGCGGTGCTGAAATTGCTTGGCGATGTCGCTGCGCCAATACGTGCCGCGCAGCTCTTCACCCGACGCCGCAGCCGCCTGAAAGTCGGCCCCACAGCCGGCACATACAGCTGCGTCGAGTTCAGTGCTTCGGAGGCACTGGAGGCAGTAGCAGGTCCGGTCTGCCGTTCTCCGCACACCCAAAACGCGGTGAAGCGCCGCAGCGGAAGTTGGGACCGCAGCCTTATAGAGTGAAAACAGTTTGAGTACACAATGTGATTTTAAGTACACAGAGGAGCTACATGGATTGTGGAGTACAATAATTCACCTGCTCTGGCAGGGTCTGCGATATGAGCATCAGTATGTCCGTTACCGCCCGTCGGCTTAGTCGATGCCGGCGGGTGACCTCGTAAAAGGCCACAGCAAAACTGCCGCACGTGTGCGTGCTGCCGGGATACAACGGCAGCATTTCGTCCGGATGCTCCGGATGCTCAGACTCCGCCGAGTCATCACTGTCAGAGTCGGAATCATCCGGTTCGTTATCCTCCACCAGCGCTTCTTCCTGCAGCAGGTCAAGAGCGTCGACTGCCTCAGCAGCGGTAGCTTCGTCGACGTCCATAAAATTTGGATCCACGCCGCTGAGATCAAGAAGCCCTAACTCGTTATCCGACCCCTCGTCTGCGTCTGCTGCATTTGCGGCATCAGCGGCGGCAGCTCTGCGCTTTCGCGACTCTCGCTGATTGCGCGCTTTGCGATCCCGGTCCAGGGCAGCAAGACGAGGATCTGCGGATACTCGCTCGGCGTATCGCGCGTTCGCAGCTGCTTGTCTAGTGGCTCGATCGGCCATGATGCTATAATGCTGCAATACGCGGGATTACCCCGTGACTTCCTGTCCGCCTTGTTTCTATTTGTAGTACCAAATTTAATCCTACATTTTGTTTACGAAAGAAGGAACAATAAGTACTTTGCAACAGATTCTTCCAGACTCATCGACCCCATCACCTTACTCATATTTCTATTTCCACCATCCTTGCGCTTATACATGCATTAAACTGACAAAAACTGACAAACTGGCATGAAATTGTTTCCCATCGTTCATTCAAATCAAAGGTCGGCAAATTCCGGTCTGTGGGCCACATCTGGCCCGCAAAGCCCTCGGGTCCTTGAAACTTCACAATAGCAATCTCTTCTCAGTTTCTTCCCTAATTTCCTATCATTTCTTATCTCCCATCTCCCCTCCTCTCTCCCCTGTTCTATCCTCTCTCCTCTCCTCTCTCTCATCTTCTATCCTCTCTCCTCTCCTCTCTCCCCTCCTCTCCTCTATTCCCTCCTCTCTCTGGCCCGCCGTCTGTGCTAGATTCTCTATCCAGCCCTTCAGTTAAAATAACTTGCCGACCCCTAGTTTACATCGTAATAAGAGACAAAAGGAGATTCTTTTCAACAAAAAAACATTGAGTAGAGGCTTCAGATGCAGCGACATTGCCAAAAAACTATACAGTACGAATGTTATGCGCTCGTAAATTATACTGAAAATGTTCTACCGTAAACAATATTTCCCCGAATCTCGAGTTCCCGAGATGCCGTAGTCAGGACAGACGTCTCACCATTTTATCAGATTTAAACAATTTTTTTCGTTACGAATTACAAAGAAGTATCTTTTGACTGAGACCGTCCCTTTCAGTGACCCCCTATTTCAAAAAATCCGACATGTACATGTAGCTACGCCACTGTTTACATCTCCCGCAATTCAGGGGGAACACTAGAGGTTGGCGGAGGATGGCGTCGAGGCATGCGCAAGAGGTCGTCGTCAGAGTCGGACTCGGTTGGCTGCTCCCTCTCTGACTCCTCCGCCAGCAGTCGCTCCTCGCGTTCTCTCATCAGCCGATTCCGCAACACCTCACGGCGTTGCCGGAGAAGCTGCTCCTGCTGTTCCAGCAACTGCACCTGCTGCTGCAGAAGCCGTTGCTGCTCCTCAATCAGCCGACGCTGATTTTCCAGGTCCGTCGCCATGCCATCGAGGCTATTACTCTGCGGCGACCCAAGGCCTACCAGCAGCATGCGCCGCAGACTGTCATTGGCCATATGGCTGGCTTCTGCCAACAATCGCTGCTGCTCCTGCACCCTCAGCTGCTCGGCATTGGCGCCGGTCAGGTGGAAGGGGTTGTTGCTCCACGCCATTGCTGCAGTTGCGGATGCAAGCTATAACAGGAATTAAGACGAATGCCAGGACAATTGCCACTGCCTAATTGTCATCCGCGATGTCTAGCTAATCTGCTTAATCTGAATCACACTAAGAGAAATGTCACTATTGCGACTCAAAGTCGTCCTCATTCCTGCGCCGATGCTACCCCAGCGTCTGATTCTTCGCTCAATATAAGTCCAGCGCCCCCCCCAAACGAAAAAATAGTCCGACACTTGTCCCGCTAGCGCTCCGGTGACTCGGAGTACACAGAGGAGGCAGGGGCTACGGTAGCGACTTCTGGGGACGCGGACGCAGCGACTTCTGGCGACGCAGTTACAGCCTCTGCTATCCGGGGTGCCAGTGGAACATCCGACCAGAATATCTCCATGGCCAGCTCCGACCTGTCCATGGCACGAGGAGAAGTCGGGGCGGTTGGGGACGTGGGTCGTGTTGGCGCCATCCCGACTATGACGTCGTCGAGCAAGGCGGACCAGTCGATATTATTGTTAACGCCCTGTGCCATCTCTGTAAACGAATGCGCCAGCTTCTTCACTGATTTGCTGCCCACACCAATAGCGTGACGTAACATCCTTCTTGCCATATCCCACTTTCCCCACTGGGTCATAAAAAACTAACAACAAAGACATACTCAGACTCGCAGGATTAAAAGCGCAGCGGCGCATTCATAGCTGTGCGCGCTGTAGAAAGTGTCCAAACTGGACAACTTTCATGAGGTATAAAATCGGTTTTCATTTGATCATCCATCCGGTCGGGTTATAAAATACGCATTTACGTTTTAAAACTTTAATGGTTGAAAACGCAGATGGGAGTTTTTAAAAACGAAAACAATTGTCCCACACTTGCTGAAAAGGTGCTACAACTCTTACTGCTACATATGTAAGTAAAGGAAATAAATAAGTACATCCGCAAGTCTCGCAAGACGCAAAACGGCGCCACTCAATCACATTTAATAGTCAACTTAAATGTTAATTCAGGTACACGGATTAGTTGAATGTCCACCACCTCCTGTTGCTCTTCTGTGGCGGCCTTCCATTTCTGCACACAGTAAATTAACTCGGCTCCTGGAAAATCAAATTGAGATGACAATAAATTATGGCCTACGCATGGAAAACCATGAAAGTAAACATTTCCAAAACTGATAAGTTTTAATGACTTTCAAATACTCATAAAAAGTTCCGAAAAGTGATAAAAAGGTTTGCATTAGTGAGGAAAAGTTTCGAATAGTGAGAAAAAGGTAGCAAAGAACTTCGCCAGTTGAAACTTTAACGCCCCTTGCATTGTGCACCTTTTATTCACCTTTCGTGCCTCCAGTGCACACTGTGCACCTTTTATTCACCTTTCGTGCCTCTAATGCACACTGTACACCTTTTCTGCACCTCCACCGCAGCGCAACTTTTATTCACCTTTCACTCCCCCAATGCCCCCAATGCCTACTTTATTCACCTTTCGTGCCTCAACGCACACTGTGAACCTTTTATGCACCGAACTCACCTACGACACCTGTGCCCCTACCGCCTATTTCGTGCCTTAAATTCACTTTCCGCCCCTGCAGAGGCACTCAGGTGAACAAAAGGTGCACAAGTGGCACAAAATAGGCATAAGAGAGGCGAAAGTGAGGCAGAAGGTGCAAAACTCTTCACCTTTCGTGCCTACTTTAAAAACTCAAAATCCAACAGGTCTAGGCACAAAGTAGCGTGGTAGCTAGGGACACGGCAGCCATGTCCTTAGATATAGAGTTAGAGGCACGGCCGCCGTGTCCCTAGTCATGGCATTTTTTCTATTATATCCTTTTTAGGACTCTCCCTTCTTTATTATCTATTCTTTTCTCTTGTTTCCTCTTCTCAAGCCAAAAATAAAGATAAAGCTAAAACCTTTATTAATAATATTAAGGGCCTAATAATTCTAATAATAGTATAAAATATTACTTTAAGTTTAAGAGAAGAGCTTTTAATTTTTTCTTTAATAAAATAAAAAACATTCAGAGACAATAATTTTTGCTATCTATTATATATATAACATTGATGTTAACTTTAACAGAAACTAATATTAATTCTAATTGACTTAGAAATTGATTATATCATTACTTTCCTATAATTTATATTTTAGTTACTAACTTTATCTAAGTATTAAAGTTAAAAAAGTTAAAAAAGAAATTAAGAGAAAAATCATAATATCTATATATACAAGAATCAAAGATAAAAAATATCACATCAAACCATATAACAAACAAAAAATTATTAACCATAAAAATATCAAGTTAAACATAAAAGAAGTATTATATAAACTATCTTTTGGGAAGCTTTATATTATTAATTGTAGAGGACTCAAAAAGTTATAAATGTCTAGGCTTATAGAAAATATCTTAAATTTTTGGGCTTAAAGCTTATAGGAAATTATATTTAGATACTAAGATTTATAGATAAGATTGCTAAAATGTGGCTTATGTGAAAAAGGCTAAAATGCTATGAAATATAAGTTAAAATTAAGGTTAGGGTTGAACCCTAAAAGAATATTCTTATTAATCATTAAAAATTAATTGGGGAATTGCTAAGATATCTAAGATCATAGGGGAATTTCTAAGATGTCAAGGCTTAAATGGAATTGATATAATGCTATGACTCTTAGAAAAAGTTTCTGTGGCATCAAGGCTCATAGTCATAGGGAAGATTGCTCTGATGTCAAGGCTCATGGGAGAATTACTTAAATGCTATGGCTATTAAGAAATTGCTAAGGTATCAATGTTCATGATATTTTTTGCTTTTGCTTTATAACAATGATAAAGATATTGATCAGATTTAATCAAATCAGACACTCTCAACAATAAAGTACTTCACCTGCGAGCTACAAAGTGGCTAGAAAGGGGGGAGAAGTCAAAGATTGTCTCTAGGCCATAGCCCTCAGAAAGTCACATCCCCAGCTTGGTCTGGGGCGCCAGCAATGGTCAAATGCCTGTCAGGATACACTCTCAAATAGACACCAAATGCTGAAAATACTGAGCTAGTAAGAAGGACCTTAAATTAACTTAGCTTAATTTAGCATGAAAAGAATGTGACATTATGTTAAGTTGCTAGTTAACCATAAAAAACAATTACATTTTAAAACAAGTACAGCACTTGTATATAGTAGAAACTGGCCTGTAACCTGTAAGTAGATTTTAGCTTGTAAAATAATTATTTCGCCATACCCACACGTCAATGCAGGAGCGAACAGGCCAGGCGCCTGCTTCCTTTGCCGCCCTACCACAAGCCGAGCCGCCGGCGCCAGCTGCAGAGGAGGACGACAGCGCCGGCCTGATGATGCCGCAGTCGGCGCCAAAAAAGCGCGGCAGACGCGGCGCAGTTAGCGGCGAAGTCTACACTGAAGAAGACGCGGCCAGCTACGTGAAAAAGGTGCGATGGATAGGCGCGTTTGATGGATAATAGAAAGTTCTTGGGGAACTTCAGCTTATTGGCTGATCCAAAGGGATAGGCTAAGCAAGCTACAGAGCGCCGCTAGTCCCCCCCCACTGGTTATCGGACGGTGCGCCGCTAGCTCCCCTCACTGGTTATCGGACGGAGCGCCTCTGGAGCCTGATTATTGAATGGAGCGCCACTTTATCCACCCCTTGAGTCCATTTTTTGGGCCTTGTTAAAATGAAGCCAGCCCTGTCCCCAATATTGAGATAATTTTGGAATTCTACTGTAGATTTAGACATGCTTCATAAATACTGCTCCGTTTCCTATTCATTCTGATCTTAGGTTGTGCCCAAAGACTATAAAACCATGGCCGCTTTGTCCAAGGCCATCGCCAAGAATGTTCTGTTCTCTCATCTGGACGACAACGAGAGGAGGTAAGTAAGTTCGTTATAGATTTTTTAGGTCTCAAAAGAAAATTTACATGAATACATTATTTGAGGAGGGTTCAGTGCCCTCTTAAGAATCCTAGTACAATTTGTCCTTGACCATGTCCAATAGCCATGCACTTTTTGTGAAATAGTCCCTAACTCCTAGAACCCTTTGACTAGCGCAGTTTCAACGCTGTGATCAATAAATATGAATTATTTAATAGCCGACTTTCGAGATGCATAAGGCGGCAGAGCGAATGAATTTGATTATCTTTATCGCTAAGCTTTCAGCGCTCGCGTGCATGTTTAAATAAATTGTTTATGGCTACTATAGTACAGCAGTTAACTATGCAGTGCTGCTACTGTTCCAGTCTTTGGAGTTGACACTGGCCTTGGGCTCCGCATGCCCGAACAAGTTGGTAATTCGGGATTAAGTCATACTTGGCCTCTCTCAGGCAAGCCGTAGCCCAGTGGTCCAGCGCAGCGCTCTGATGTGCCAGCGGGCCAGGCTCGATTCCAAGTGCAGTCACATTAATTTGGGGCTAAATTGGAATCTCGGCTTGGCTCTGCTCGTGCAATTAACGGCTTTAAGGACCAACCCTAAAGGGCAGTGAAGTGTACATGCTTAATAACGATTACTAAAGTTAGGGCCGCTGTACACTCCTGTGTGAGTGTGTGCCTGTGCGTATGACTGCGTACGTATCCGCGCCTGTGTGCCTGCTCAGGGGAGTCGGCGGAATGGGCAGCAATGTCTCACGCCGGTTGTGTGACAATGTCGCTTAAGCACACATGTTCTTATTTTAATGTTGAATAAATTCCCAAAAAATTGTTTGGAGCGAGAAATTAAGAATTTTAGATAAACTCTGGAGGGAATCGTATCAGTGAATGACCCCACTGCTCACTATGATTGCATCAGTGAATGATCCCACTGCTCACTATGATTGCATCAGTGAATGATCCCACTGCTCACTACAATTGCATCAGTGAATGATCCCACTGCTCACTACGATTGCACCAGTGAATGATCCCACTGCTCACTATGATTGCATCAGTGAATGATCCCACTGCTCACTATGATTGCACCAGTGAATGATCCCACTGCTCACTATGATTGCACCAGTGAATGATCCCACTGCTCACTATGATTGCACCAGTGAATGATCCCACTGCTCACTATGATTGCATCAGTGAATGATCCCACTGCTCACTATGATTGCATCAGTGAATGATCCCACTGCTCACTATGATTGCATCAGTGAATGATCCCACTGCTCACTACGATTGCATCAGTGAATGATCCCACTGCTCACTATGATTGCACCAGTGAATGATCCCACTGCTCACTATGATTGCACCAGTGAATGATCCCACTGCTCACTACGATTGCACCAGTGAATGATCCCACTGCTCACTATGATTGCATCAGTGAATGATCCCACTGCTCACTATGATTGCACCAGTGAATGATCCCACTGCTCACTATGATTGCACCAGTGAATGATCCCACTGCTCACTATGATTGCATCAGTGAATGATCCCACTGCTCACTATGATTGCATCAGTGAATGATCCCACTGCTCACTATGATTGCATCAGTGAATGATCCCACTGCTCACTATGATTGCATCAGTGAATGATCCCACTGCTCACTATGATTGCATCAGTGAATGATCCCACTGCTCACTATGATTGCATCAGTGAATGATCCCACTGCTCACTATGATTGCATCAGTGAATGATCCCACTGCTCACTATGATTGCATCAGTGAATGATCCCACTGCTCACTACGATTGCATCAGTGAATGATCCCACTGCTCACTATGATTGCACCAGTGAATGATCCCACTGCTCACTACGATTGCACCAGTGAATGATCCCACTGCTCACTATGATTGCACCAGTGAATGATCCCACTGCTCACTATGATTGCACCAGTGAATGATCCCACTGCTCACTATGATTGCACCAGTGAATGATCCCACTGCTCACTATGATTGCACCAGTGAATGATCCCACTGCTCACTATGATTGCACCAGTGAATGATCCCACTGCTCACTATGATTGCATCAGTGAATGATCCCACTGCTCACTATGATTGCATCAGTGAATGATCCCACTGCTCACTATGATTGCATCAGTGAATGATCCCACTGCTCACTATGATTGCATCAGTGAATGATCCCACTGCTCACTATGATTGCATCAGTGAATGATCCCACTGCTCACTACGATTGCATCAGTGAATGATCCCACTGCTCACTATGATTGCACCAGTGAATGATCCCACTGCTCACTACGATTGCACCAGTGAATGATCCCACTGCTCACTATGATTGCACCAGTGAATGATCCCACTGCTCACTATGATTGCACCAGTGAATGATCCCACTGCTCACTATGATTGCATCAGTGAATTATCCCACTGCTCACTATGATTGCATCAGTGAATGATCCCACTGCTCACTATGATTGCATCAGTGAATGATCCCACTGCTCACTATGATTGCACCAGTGAATGATCCCACTGCTCACTATGATTGCATCAGTGAATGATCCCACTGCTCACTACGATTGCATCAGTGAATGATCCCACTGCTCACTATGATTGCACCAGTGAATGATCCCACTGCTCACTACGATTGCACCAGTGAATGATCCCACTGCTCACTATGATTGCATCAGTGAATGATCCCACTGCTCACTATGATTGCACCAGTGAATGATCCCACTGCTCACTATGATTGCACCAGTGAATGATCCCACTGCTCACTATGATTGCACCAGTGAATGATCCCACTGCTCACTACGATTGCACCAGTGAATGATCCCACTGCTCACTATGATTGCACCAGTGAATGATCCCACTGCTCACTATGATTGCACCAGTGAATGATCCCACTGCTCACTATGATTGCACCAGTGAATGATCCCACTGCTCACTACGATTGCACCAGTGAATGATCCCACTGCTCACTATGATTGCACCAGTGAATGATCCCACTGCTCACTATGATTGCACCAGTGAATGATCCCACTGCTCACTATGATTGCACCAGTGAATGATCCCACTGCTCACTATGATTGCATCAGTGAATGATCCCACTGCTCACTATGATTGCATCAGTGAATGATCCCACTGCTCACTATGATTGCATCAGTGAATGATCCCACTGCTCACTATGATTGCATCAGTGAATGATCCCACTGCTCACTATGATTGCATCAGTGAATGATCCCACTGCTCACTATGATTGCATCAGTGAATGATCCCACTGCTCACTATGATTGCATCAGTGAATGATCCCACTGCTCACTATGATTGCTTCACTGAGCTACCTAATCTAGTCCGCACTTACCAAGCCTCCCACCCCACCCCGCCAACCCCAGTGATATATTCGACGCCATGTTCCCTCTGCACCGCAACGCCACCGAAGTGATTATCGAGCAGGGCGCCGAAGGCGACAATTTCTACATCCTAGATCAGGGCGAAGTTGACATCTACGTCAATGGCGAGCACGTTGGCACAGTTGGCGAAGGCGGCAGCTTCGGCGAACTGGCTCTGATCTACGGTACGCCCAGGGCGGCCACAGTCAAGGCCAAGACTGACGTCAAGCTCTGGGGCATCGATCGCGACTCGTACAGGCGCATACTGATGGGCAGCACGATTAGAAAGCGAAAGATGTACGAAGAATTTCTTGGCAAAGTGCCAATATTGGAAAATTTGGACAAATGGGAGCGACTCACCGTGGCCGACGCTCTCGAGCCGGTGGCCTTCGAAGACAACGAAGTAGTTGTCCGTCAGGGCGAGCCCGGGGACGACTTTTTCATCATTCTCGAGGTTGGAGTTTTTGCGAGATAAATTGTGCGCCTCTATAACTATAAAGTATAGAGTTTTTATACTTTAGAAGCTGCTCTACTCACTTTATTTTATTGGGTATTATTCATTGTAACTTAACTTGCCATCCTTGTGGTTGCTGTTCCCTTCACCCGCCCCCTTAGTGGGGTGCTGTTCCTTCACCCGCCCCTTCAGTGGGTGCTGTTCCCTTCACCCGCCCCCTTCAGTGGGGTGCTGTTCCCTTCACCCGCCCCTTTCAGTGGGGTGCTGTTCCTTTCACCCGCTCCCCTTAGTGGGGTGCTGTTCCCTTCACCCGCCCCCTTCAGTGGGGTGCTGTTCCCTTCACCCGCCCCCTTCAGTGGGTGCTGTTCCTTTCACCCGCCCCCTTCAGTGGGGTGCTGTTCCCTTCACCCGCCCCCTTCAGTGGGGTGCTGTTCCTTTCACCCGCCCCCTTCAGTGGGTGCTGTTCCCTTCACCCGCCCACTTCAGTGGGGTGCTATTCCTTTCACCCGCCCCCTTCAGTGGGTGCTGTCCCCTTTAAAGTGAAGAAATCACTACACTAACAGTTTTGCCAAATGTTCCACCAGGGAGTGGCCGCCGTACTGCAGAAGCCGTCAGAGAACGAGGAAGCCGTCGAGGTTGGCAAACTGGGTCCGTCCGACTATTTTGGTATGAGTTGATTTGTTTTTTGTTTAGCTTTAAAAAACAATTAGCTACTCAAAGTAGATTTAGTGAATCGAATGCGTATTAAAGTTTTTTATTTAGAATATAGATATAGTCTCTGGCTTAGTACCTGCCTAAGTAGCCAAATTAATTTGGGGCTCAGTGTTCGACAGCTGGCCTCGCCAAGACACAGAGCTAAAGAGTGTACACCACCTGAAGATTAGATAGTCAGAACTCTCTTGTCGTCTGTTAAATTTCGTCTTTGCTACTAAAGTTAGTTATCATTATTTCATTAATTTTTATACGGAATGCATATTCGCTTACTAACAGTAGTAGCAACAACATTATCCAGGCGAAATCGCTCTGCTACTGGACCGGCCCCGCGCGGCCACCGTCACTGCCAAGGGCCCGTTAAAGTGCGTTAAACTGGATAGGAAGCGCTTCGAACGGGTCATGGGGCCGTGCAGCGACATTCTCAAGCGGAACATATCCAAGTACAATTCGTACATCTCGCTTACTGTGTGAGCGCCTGACAGTTTCTGACTGCCAATCATTGATTGGTCTAATCAGCGGATTTTGAGCCCTCTCCCACTCTAGTATATAATTACTCCCGACAGTTTGAGAGCTTCAACCAAAACTGAAAACTGAAACGTCTTTTTTAAAGTAGCCACAGCAACCCAGGTATATAAAGTAGTTGTTTTTAGTAGATTATTTATTATAGCTGCGAAACTGCAGGGCAGGGCCAGTCTTGAGCTATTTATAACTCTTCTTAAGTTTTTTTCATCACAGATACTAAGAGTACAATAACTAGATATGCCACTCGCAAAAATGCACTAATCTACTTTTCAGTAGCAAATTAGCGTTTTGCCTATATTGAAAGTTTTAAAAGCTGCAACAATCGCCTCTCGCTTTCTACAAGCAACCCATTAAATTAACATCTTGATCCTGCTTCTACCCCAGAATCGAAATTATTATTATTTTAAATTAACTTAAGACCGACAGTCGAGGATCCTCTTAGGTTTTCCTCTTGCCCGCTTGTGTCTGACTTGACTTCTCTCCTTACTGCTCTCTCATTGGCTAAGCTAGATTGGATCTGCCCCTTGGTTGAGTTTCGTCCGTCTAACTTTGACTTCTCTCCTTACTGCTCTCTTATTGGCTAAGCTAGATTGGGTCTGCCCCCTTGGTTGAGTTTCGTCCGTCTAACTTTGACTTCTCTCCTTACTGCTCTCTCATTGGCTAAGCTAGATTGGATCTGCCCCCTTGGTTGAGTTTCGTCCGTCTAACTTTGACTTCTCTCCTTACTGCTCTCTTATTGGCTAAGCTAGATTGGGTCTGCCCCCTTGGTTGAGTTTCGTCCGTCTAACTTTGACTTCTCTCCTTACTGCTTTCTCATTGGCTGAGCTATATCTAGATAGTCACTTAAAAGATAGCCACATGAAATTTAAGTCATACTGCGCAGATAAACTACTGAAAAAGATTAGACGCTCTACTTTTAGACAACTTAATTTGCACATCTATATACAAGTAGTATCTGTGGTTTTCTATGAAGTCGGTTTCGGATTAGATTTTTAATAGAAAATGTTTAAAATGAATTTATTCTGCTTTGCTTGGCTATTTCATGTACTTTTTTACGCTTTGCAGCATTACAATGCATTCATTTTGGCTATTGCAGTAGAAAGAAGAATAAACAAAGACCAAACGAAGCAGGAATAGTGATGTATGCTTTCTTGTGTTGCAAAGCTACACACGTTTCTGCTTCTACTTCATTCCTCATGTGTTGTTCAGCTTTTGTTAGCTACACTACATGTAGCCGCGGGTTTCAATTTTGTATTCCAAGAATCGCGTTAATCAGTTATTATTGTGTAAACCTGACCAATTAGAAATTCACACACCGCACCGATATTGCACTGTGTTGTATTGTAAATAGTGCGTGCGTTAGTGTCAGCCTATTCTAATAATACAATTTGTGTATCAGTTCTTTTCTACAATGCTAAGTGCTAATTCGGTTTCTTAAAAAAGCTCGACTTTTTTATTTGACATTGGCTTGTAGTTGCCAACAATTGACTCACTATAAATGGACTTACTCTAGGGTAAGTTTGTTGGGTACTTGCTAGTTACGACCTCGCAACTTACTACTGAACTGAAAGTAGCTTACACGCCAATGTGCGGACTGGCTAATTAACTTGAGTTTTTATGTATTTTTACTACCAAGACTTTTACGGGCCCTGTAACCCCCCCCCCTACACTGCCGCCCAATTTTTGCAATTGGTTCCACATATTTTGTCAGGGATAGTGCACGCAACTATAACTTCCTGTAATGTAATAATTTGAAAGGCGAATTTTGAGACAGTCCGGCACCAACCTTAGTAATTAATTGACATTGATTGGATGATGGAATCTTAACTGCACTCTACTTGTACATATATATGTATACACATAGGGGGAGAGCGTTTGGTATAGTTTAGGACTTCTTGTCTCTTTTAAAGTAGTTTTAATATGAAGGGTGTCCGGAAATTTCTGAATTCTGGAAAAATCCCAGTAGCAAAAACAGTAGCAGCTGCAAGCACAACATTAGTGTCATTTCTTTCTAATGAATTCAGTCGCGTGTATTTTGGTCATTTCAATCAAATGTTGCTTTTTGTATGCGCGTTATGTGTGAAAAACCATCGCAATGTGCCCCTGAAAGTCTTACAGTAAAAGTTAAAAAATATTTAAAGCGATACTTTGTCAGCAAAGAAACCAATTGTAGTCATTCATCATCATCATCAACCTTCAAGGCAGCCTTCTCAACATAGTTTCAACCTGTAGCTACAAACTTTTCCCATGGCTTGAGAATTCCGTGCCTTTGGCCTTCTTTCGATTGCACACTCATGATGGTGTCAATAATCACAAAAATCAAAACACTAAGCAAAATTTCGCAAGGTGCAAAACAGTGCGATTTGTTTAGAAGTGACGGAGTATATACTCAACAAAGGAGTGGACGGTAAGAGAGGGATGTACTGTACATTAGAGTTGACACAACTTTTAAATGAAATGACAAAAATATACGCGGCTGAATTCATTGGAAAGAAATGTGCCGCTTTAAACTGACACTAATGTTGTGCTTGCAGCTGCTACTGTTTTTGCTACTGGGATTAAGTGTCAGAACTTTTCGGAAACCCCTCGTATTTTCTATCGGTTATGCAGCGTAGGTGAAGATCAGAGCATAACAGGAGTCAGCTAAAATGGTTCAAAATTTTTGGGACACCCGATACGCTCGTGATGGTTATTTGAGCGACAACCGATCACTGCTGCACCATGCAGGCCACAGTCCTACTCAGTATGGGTTACTTTACTTACTAACGGAGGGCGCAGGCGCCGCGAATAGGCCGCGAGGCCCCGATCGCAACCCAAGGTAAAAGAGCACAAGGATTAACCTTGGGGGTGCGCCCAGTCCCCGCCTGTAGTCGGCAGGTTCGCGGTGGAGGCATCGGCGACCCTCATCCGGCCGGAGTCCCGGACGAAGGCGCGAAGGTCACGGATATTGTCCGGAGTGGTCAGCTTGTACATCCGCTGGGGGTGGCCGAGGTATTTGTGTGCCGCGCCTTGTTGAAGTAAGGGCAGAAAGTGACGTGATACTCCGCGGTCTCCTCTCCTATGCCACAGAAAGGACAGGTGGGAGGGCAACCGGTTTGCAACGAGATATGTCTCTGGAAAAATCCATGGCCGGTTAGGGCCATGCAAATCTCCCTGAGGTCGGTTCTGTTAAGCGAAATCAGATAATCAGAGACTTTCCTGTTCAGGTTAGGCATGGCAGAGCGGGTTTGCCTGTACTCGGTGCAGCTGTTCCAGTGGAGCTGGTGCTGCTGATGGAGCCACCTGTTGATATGGCGGGTGACTTGCGACCTGGGAGTGGGTAGCCTCATCAGACGGTGGTTGCCGTCTGGGTTGCTGCCCTCCTTGGCGAGAGAGTCCGCAAGCTCGTTGCCCAGGATGTTGCTGTGACCGGGTGTCCAGATAATTCTAATCCTGTTAAGGACAGAGGGATTGCACACTGCGGTGGCATTGATATACTGTAGCAGCGGAGATATTCTCAGTGGTTGAGGCCTTAATAGCGGCTTGGCTATCAGTGTAAAAGTTAATATTGAAGTTATTAATATTCTTCAATACTAAAATGGTATGGGTTAAAGTGATAAGAAACTAATGAACAAAAACCACATTTGAAGAGTTGAACCTCTACTTTATTTGGCCAGCAGCAAGGAGTTCCCGTGCTAGCAGCGATTTCTAGTGCATTTATATTTCGGATAATTCAACGACCGGCCCACAACAAAACTGCAACACAGAGAGAGAAAAGCGAGAAAACAAAGACGTTCGTAAACTCTCTCTATAGTAATAATAATAATTGTATAATGAATTGTACGCGGCGTTTAAAAGTGCTTCATATAATGTAGTTCTTTTTCAATAACCAAAGGTACTGTCACAGATAGAGAATCTAGCTCTTGGTTGAACGGCAGACGAGCAATTAAACACAATCATTAAATAGCAGGGGAGTAACTACTGTGTCCCATGGATTGGGGGGACGGGGACTGAGAACTGTAAATTAAAATATTAGCGAGCACAGTTCTCTATTGCGAGCAAGCACAGAGACCAGGGTAAATTTAACACAGTCAAATGAACAAAGATTACCCAAAAAAGCGGGAGAGCACAAGAAAACCAATATCCGCGGTTAAACAAAAAAATGAGGAGGCTGGACAAAGATGATGGATAACGGAGCCCTAGTGCTAACAATTAAATAAATAACGACAGAACAGAATCAGAATAGCATTCTCGGATTAAACAGCAACAGATGCGGACAGGCTGAAGATAACCGCAGAAAAATAATGAAAAAGCTAAATAAACTGAGCGCATATAGAAGCTCAAGAAGCCACACGCTGGCATTTCAAGACAATCTGGAACTATTATAAGCAGGCTTTAGTTCGAATTTGCATGCTCAACTTGGCAAGGCCTTTTGAATCCCCTTAATGAAAATCTAACAGAAAAGCAACAACGATAGCGGATCAAATTATCAACCAAAAATCAATCGGATACGGAAGGGTGGAAGGAGGCAGGTAAACAGGAAAAAACAATTATAGAATAAAGCATGCGTATTGTGTTGTACTCTGACCAGACACCGATATGGGAGAGAGTTGGTAGGCTACAAATACCTATAGTAAGTGTCTGGGCGCACACGAAAAAGCAGACAGACACAAGTTCAATAACATTAAACTATTAAATTCGCTCGCACACTCGGGCTGACATGCAGAAATAAAATTGGGGACATTTTCAACAGTAGGGGAAACCTAAACAGGCCTAGTCTATAACTGATGCTCTAGCAATGGTTTTGGAACTCTCTCTCAACATATTAATTGATCTGGGCACACCCGATGAAAACGGTACCTAGGCAAAGAAGCGTCGCCCCCAGAGTCGTGTTAAAAGTCGTTACAGGTAAAATAGGAAAGACTCTTCTTAGACTAGACGACTCTAAAACGATGAGATGTCTCGGTACAAGTCGTCAAAGAGTCTGCGACTCTGAAACAGCTGAGGCACTTCTATAATGACTCTGGGGCCGTAGAGTCCTATCTGAGGCGTGCTAAAGTTGCTGCAGAATCACTGAGTTGCGTCTAAAGCGCATCTGCGTCAATTTATGAATTAGAATCGCATTTCGCATTTATAACAACTCTTTAGTCTGCTTAAGTAGAAAGTTAAGTGTTAACACAACGACCCTTTGACGACTTTTTCAAGACTCTTACTATTATGCAACTCATGTGATGCACTCGTGACTCAACAGTGGCATTACAGTCGTTTGAGTTTGAGTCCTTAGCGAATCTTTTCACGGAAACGTTTTTAACGGGACAATTCTAGACTAGGCCTAGTAGTAGAAGGTGCGATTGCTGGGACACAAATATTAATTAATAGTAATTGAATCAATATCTAAGCTATATTAATTGGTCAAGTCTCAGAAAGTCCAAAAACTCCAAGAGCCAGCAAGTCTTTGACACTAGTTTATAATAAACTGGCTAATAAATTAGCTGAGTAGGCTGCGAATCTCCTTGTGAATGTGCAGCAGGAAGTCAACGTAGGAGGACGAGCCGTTGCTGACGCCGCGGTCTTCTACCAGGAAGTTGAGGAACCAGGGCTCCATTTTGTCCCTAGCGCGGACTACGAAGAGCTGCAGAATTCGACACGTTAAAGTCATGATTAGTTAGAGTCGCATACTATATAATATATAGCTGTATCTCTACTCTCAGTAGTAAGGAAGAATGAGTAAGCTATTTTAGGCAAAGAAGGACAGTTGGAGTGATGACTAACATATAGAATGTACATTTTTGTTTGGGAAGACGCGGTAGGGGTTCAAAGATATAAAAAAGGATACATTTAAATGCATTTTCTCAACTTACTACTGAACTGAAAGTAGCTTACACGCATATTTGCTTGGCCTATCTAGTTATTACAGTATTTATTATGTGGCTAAAAAGGAGAAAAGCAGGTGCAGAAAGGCAATAAGTAAGTGATTTACCCTCATATGACGCCGTCGTTTCCGCCTGATTAGATCGATAACGCCGCGAATCTGCATAGACAGCGGCGTGTCCAACTCGGGCAGTTCAGTCTAAAAAGAATAATTCGCGTGTACTATTTACACTACTGCTACAGCTTAATCAGCAGCAAAAATAGGGCGCCTAATCAAGCCGTTGAAGCTCACCATATCCTTTTGAATTTCTTCAAGCGAATTAACGCGGAACACCTGGTTAATCCAGTGCGGATCAACGCTCGGTCCTATCCACAGGAACATGACCAGACCGTTGTCTGAAAATTAAGTGTTGTCAAGCGGCGGTCAATTCAACAAATTAACAATTTGAAAAATCAACTTTGACACAAAATACCCCAGTTGATAGGGTCGTCGCCATGGATTTTATGGTGGGGGGGGGGACAAAACCAAGGCTTCAACATGTACATGTACATGACTAAATTCCTACATTTTCATTATTTTAGAATCGGGCTGTTAGCGCTTATTTTAGCGCCGCAGGACGCAGACACTTATTTTAGCACCACAGGCATTCATTTTAGCACCGCAGGCACTCATTTTAGCGCCACAGGCACTCATTTTAGCGCCGCAGGCACTCATTTTAGCACCGCAGGCACTCATTTTAGCACCGCAGGCACTCATTTTAGCACCGCAGGCACTCATTTTAGCACCGCAGGCACTCATTTTAGCACCGCAGGCACTCATTTTAGCACCGCAGGCACTCATTTTAGCGCCGCAGGCACTCATTTTAGCACCGCAGGCACTCATTTTAGCACCGCAGGCACTCATTTTAGCACCGCAGGCACTCATTTTAGCGCCACAGGCACTCATTTTAGCGCCGCAGGCACTCATTTTAGCGCCACAGGCACTCATTTTAGCGCCGCAGGCACTCATTTTAGCACCGCAGGCACTCATTTTAGCACCGCAGGCACTCATTTTAGCACCGCAGGCACTCATTTTAGCGCCACAGGCACTCATTTTAGCGCCGCAGGCACTCATTTTAGCGCCACAGGCACTCATTTTAGCGCCACAGGCACTCATTTTAGCGCCACAGGCACTCGTTTTAGCACCGCAGGCACTCATTTTAGCGCCACAGGCACTCATTTTAGCACCACAGGCACTCATTTTAGCGTCACAGGCACTCATTTTAGCACCGCAGGCACTATTTTAGCACCGCAGGCACTATTTTAGCACCGCAGGCACTCATTTTAGCACCGCAGGCACTCATTTTAGCGCCACAGGCACTATATTTTAGCGCCACAGGCACTCATTTTAGCACCACAGGCACTCATTTTAGCGCCACAGGCACTCATTTTAGCGCCACAGGCACTCATTTTAGCGCCACAGGCACTCATTTTAGCACCACAGGCACTCATTTTAGCACCGCAGGCACTATTTTAGCGCCACAGGCACTCATTTTAGCGCCACAGGCACTCATTTTAGCACCACAGGCACTCATTTTAGCGCCACAGGCACTCATTTTAGCGCCACAGGCACTCATTTTAGCGCCGCAGGCACTCATTTTAGCGCCACAGGCACTCATTTTAGCACCACAGGCACTCATTTTAGCGCCGCAGACACTTATTTTAGAGCCACAGGCACTCATTTTAGCGCCACAGGCATTCATTTTAGCGCCACAGGCACTCATTTTAGCGCCACAGGCACTCATTTTAGCGCCACAGGCACTCATTTTAGCGCCACAGGCACTCATTTTAGCACCGCAGGCACTCATTTTAGCGCCACAGGCACTCATTTTAGCACCACAGGCACTCATTTTAGCACCGCAGGCACTCATTTTAGCGCCGCAGGCACTCATTTTAGCACCGCAGGCACTCATTTTAGCGCCGCAGGCACTCATTTTAGCGCCACAGGCACTATATTTTAGCGCCACAGGCACTCATTTTAGCACCACAGGCACTCATTTTAGCGCCACAGGCACTCATTTTAGCGCCACAGGCACTCATTTTAGCGCCACAGGCACTCATTTTAGCACCACAGGCACTCATTTTAGCACCGCAGGCACTCATTTTAGCACCGCAGGCACTCATTTTAGCACCACAGGCACTCATTTTAGCGCCGCAGGCACTCATTTTAGCGCCACAGGCACTCATTTTAGCACCGCAGGCACTCATTTTAGCGCCACAGGCACTCATTTTAGCGCCACAGGCACTCATTTTAGCACCGCAGGCACTCATTTTAGCACCGCAGGCACTATTTTAGCGCCACAGGCACTCATTATAGCGCCACAGGCACTCATTTTAGCGCCACAGGCACTCATTTTAGCACCGCAGGCAATAATTTTAGCACCGCAGGCACTCATTTTAGCGCCACAGGCACTCATTTTAGCGCCACAGGCACTCATTTTAGCACCACAGGCACTCATTTTAGCACCACAGGCACTCATTTTAGCACCGCAGGCACTCATTTTAGCGCCACAGGCACTCATTTTAGCACCGCAGGCACTATTTTAGCGCCACAGGCACTCATTTTAGCACCGCAGGCACTCATTTTAGCGCCACAGGCACTCATTTTAGCACCGCAGGCACTATTTTAGCGCCACAGGCACTCATTTTAGCGCCACAGGCACTCATTTTAGCGCCACAGACACTCATTTTAGCACCACAGGCACTCATTTTAGCACCGCAGGCACTCATTTTAGCGCCACAGGCACTCATTTTAGCACCGCAGGCACTATTTTAGCGCCACAGGCACTCATTTTAGCACCGCAGGCACTCATTTTAGCACCGCAGGCACTCATTTTAGCACCGCAGGCACTATTTTAGCGCCACAGGCACTCATTTTAGCGCCACAGGCACTCATTTTAGCACCACAGGCACTCATTTTAGCACCGCAGGCACTCATTTTAGCACCGCAGGCACTCATTTTAGCACCGCAGGCACTATTTTAGCGCCTCAGGCACTCATTTTAGCGCCACAGGCACTCATTTTAGCGCCACAGGCACTCATTTTAGCACCACAGGCACTCATTTTAGCACCGCAGGCACTCATTTTAGCACCGCAGGCACTCATTTTAGCACCGCAGGCACTCATTTTAGCACCGCAGGCACTATTTTAGCGCCTCAGGCACTCATTTTAGCGCCACAGGCACTCATTTTAGCGCCACAGGCACTCATTTTAGCGCCACAGGCACTCATTTTAGCGCCACAGGCACTATATTTTGGCGCCCTGAAGAAAAATTATTTTGATTACCACAACGGGTCCCAAGATGGGGTGGTGGGGAAGCATTGGCATGTCCCCCCCCCCGGTGGCGACGCGCCTGCCAGTTGACCCTAGTTGTGCAAAAACAACAATTGTGTCGCAGACCACTCACCGAGCAGGTAGACGCCGCGCTGATTCAGACGTTCAACGGAGCAGCGAATAAACGCTGGCAGAGTCGGCTGCTCACTATCCGGAGAGTCTGGTGGCAGATCGTGCAGCGGCATCAGGCGCGGATAGAAGAACACATTCGAGGCTAAGACGTCCATGCTCTCGCACAGGTACATCAGGTAGGATCTATCGTCAGTAGATACATCCGAGCCTGCCCGGGTGATTGTTTTGTGCACAATAAATAATGATTGTCATTTTAGCCTACTGACAGTAGCGCGATAAGTACGAGTAAAAACACCAGACCATTTAGCTAGTTTTATTAAATAAGGCAATCCAACACCATACTGTGCATGTAGAGTTAGAATTTTCGTCTTTAAGAGTCGAGTTAAAGTTAGCCAATAATTGGGCAGTGAAGTACCTTTACCATCCTATTAACTATAGACAATAAATACGCTTAGTTACAAAAATAATCCGCCATTTACCAATTCCACCGGATGGGTGGCAAATCTCTGGCATGAAGGCGGCGCAGAAGCCTTAAATTTTTAGTAATTTTGCAATAAAATTCACATAATGTGTGCCAATTGATCCGTTTAATAAATGATTTCGTAACAATGTAGCTAATGTTTAGTGTACGCTGCCGTAAGGACTCAGAGGTGGCTGGATAACAGCAACCCGGTAAGGACTCAGAGGTGGCTGGATAACAGCAACCCGCTCAAGGACTCAGAGGTGGCGCTCAAGGACTCAGAGGTGGCTGGATAGCAGCAACCCGGTCAAGGACTCAGAGGTGGCGCTCAAGGACTCAGAGGTGGCTGGATAGCAGCAACCCGGTCAAGGACTCAGAGGTGGCGCTCAAGGACTCAGAGGTGGCTGGATAGCAGCAACCCGCTAAGGACTCAGAGGTGGCTGGATAGCAGCAACCCGCTAAGGACTCAGAGGTGGCTGGATAGCAGCAACCCGGTCAAGGACTCAGAGGTGGCGCTCAAGGACTCAGAGGTGGCTGGATAGCAGCAACCCGCTAAGGACTCAGAGGTGGCTGGATAGCAGCAAGCCGGTCAAGGACTCAGAGGTGGCTGGATAGCAGCAAGCCGGTCAAACACTCACCAGTCTGGAAGGCGTCATTCTTGATGATAGCATTGATATAGAGCGGCAGCAGTTTCATCAGCTCGGGTAGAATCAGCTGACCAGGCCCGGTATTGCTGGCGCAATTCTTCCTATAAGCCGCCAGAATGTTTGAGCAGCGGCTAATTAACGATTCGCGCACCTCTTTAGGCCCGCGTTTTAACAACTGATGAAGAGACGATTTAGCCAACAGGTTGATTAGGGCGTCCAGTTCAGCGGAGCGGAACACGTCGGGCATCTGGGCGCTAGTTGCCAGGGCCAGATTGTGAATTCGAAGCCGGCGCTGACCACCGATGCCGGTGTAGAGCAGAGCGCACTGGATGAGCACCGATTCACCTTCGGCCAGTTTGTCGTCGTGTTTAATCTCGAGCGCTACGGCTTTGTCAGAGCCGAATACGCCAGTCTCAACGTCCGTAGTGTTGGCCATGTACATGCCGCCGTAAAAATCAACTGGCCGAGTGCCGGCGCTAGTTCTGACGCGCATGACGCAGTCGAAAGCCCGGCTGGATTGGACAGCGCGCTCCATGTCCAGGGACAGCTGGCGGCCCTGGGTGCTGGCCTGGGATTTGGGGAGAGGAGAGCGGGCAGGCTGTGCTACTACCTGACTACAAATATAGCCTCCCTGACTGCACATGTAAATAGCCTCTCTGACTGCACATGTAAATAGCCTACTTGACTGCACATGTAAATAGCCTCCCTGACTTCACATGTAAATAGCCTCCCTGACGGCACATGTAAATAGCCTCCCTGACTGCACATGTAAATAGCCTCCCTGACTGCACATGTAAATAGCCTCCCTGACTGCACATGTAAATAGCCTCCCTGACTTCACATGTAAATAGCCTCTCTGACTGCACATGTAAATAGCCTCCCTGACTTCACATGTAAATAGCCTCCCTGACTGCACATGTAAATAGCCTCTCTGACTGCACATGTAAATAGCCTACTTGACTGCAAATGTAAATAGCCTAATTGACTGCACATGTAAATAGCCTACTTGACTGCATGTACATTAGCAGCCTCATTGGCTTCATAACTACATAAGCAGCCGCCTTAACTACGAGTACATAAACAGCCTCCATGACTTGATAAATTGTCCATTTGCTAATAAACAGTTTCATTGAATACATGAACAGCCTACTTCAAAACATAAATACCCTTCTTGGCTGAATAAACAGCCTCCATGACATGATGAATTGCCCAATGGACTAAATAAACAGCCTCATAAACGGCCACTCTTGATTAATAAACACCTTCCTTCACTGGTTGCATTGTATTGTAAATAGCCCCATGAGTGTTAAGATAAAACTTTAAGCAAGCGGACGCACCTGGAAGTAGGTGTACTTGTACAACGAGCCGCCAGTGACAAATGGCACCTGGCCAATGCTAGCCAAATCAACGTAGGAGTCGCAGCAGACAAACAAATCAACTCCGACCCCAGCCTCAACACAGCGCTGTCCCAGCTGAGTATAATAGTCGGAAGCCGGACTCAACAGAGTCTTTTCTTTGTCCGAGCCGAGCAATTTTCTGTCGTCGCGATTCTTCAACTTGCCAGGCGCCTCGGCAGTCGGCAATCCGGTGTGGAACACGATCAGTTTGCCCGGGCACTGGGCCGATTTGAACGCGTCGATACCGCTCTCGATTACTGGGCCAAGAATCGACTCGGTCTCGGCCGTGTCCTTGAATAGCTGCGGGATGGCCTCGAGCAGCTGGCCGATTTGAGACTCGGACTCGCTCGGATCGACTAAGAAACCGTCAACTAGAGGCACAAACACGTCTTCGAGATCGGTCACTAGCAGCATCTGGGGCTGTGACAGGCCCGGGCTCAGGTTGTAGTAGTGGATCACTCGATCGTAGGTGGCGAATCCAACGCGCAGCGCGCTGGGCGAATCTTCTTGGCCTTCTTCGCGCGGCAGAAGGTCCAGGATCTGCGCAGGAGTCAGGGATTCAGGGAATGGCGACTTTTGTCAGGGAATGGGGACTTTTGTCAGGGAATGGCGACTTTTGTCAGGGAATGGCGACTTTTGATTTAGGGAATGGAGACATTCGAATTATTTAAAGATGGACATGATGATTCCGGAGATGGACATAATGATTCCGGAGATGGACATGATGATTCCGGAGATGGACATGATGATTCCGGAGATGAACATGTTGATTCCGGAGATGGACATGATGATTCCGGAGATGAACATGTTGATACCAGCGATGGACATGTTGATTCCGGAGATGGACATGATGATTCCGGAGATGAACATGTTGATACCAGCGATGGACATGATGATGATTCCGGAGATGGACATGATGATTCCGGAGATGGACATGATGATTCCGGAGATGGACATGATGATTCCGGAGATGGACATGATGATTCCGGAGATGGACATGATGATGATTCCGGAGATGGACATGATGATTCCGGAGATGGACATGATGATTCCGGAGATGGACATGATGATGATTCCGGAGATGGACATGATGATTCCGGAGATGGACATGATGATTCCGGAGATGGACATGATGATTCCGGAGATGGACATGATGATTCCGGAGATGGACATGATGATTACGGAGATGAACATGTTGATTCCGGAGATGGACATGATGATTCCGGAGATGGATATGATGATTCCGGAGATGGACATGATGATTCCGGAGATGAACATGTTGATTCCGGATATGGACATGATGATTCCGGAGATAGACATGTTGATTCCGAAGATATACATTTTGATGCCAGCGATGGACGTTTTGATTTTGGAAATGGACATGTTGATTCTGGAGTTGGACATTTTGCTTTTGGAAATGGACATTTTGATTCCGGAAAAGAAATTATGATTTCGGAAATGGACATGTTGATTCTGGAATTGGACATTTTGATTCCGGAAAAGAAATTATGATTTCGGAAATGGACATGTTGATTCTGGAATTGGACATTTCATATAGTGATGCAACTAAACATATACTAAAGACAAATGAAACAAGTGCGCACCCTATCACGGATGTGAGCGCATACAAGCGCAGTTAGACCGGATTTCACGGCCCGATATCCGACATCGATCATGAACACTAGGCCAGGCGTGCCGGGCAAGATACCGCCTTTGCAATATTCGGCAGTGGCCAGCATCTCGTAGGAGCCCAGGTGCAGCTCGGGCCTCTGATAGGTGTCCATCCGGCGGCCAGTGTGGTCCAGATGGGCAAAGTACGTCTCGGGCGTGTCGGTTGTGCCGCCGCACAGGGCGCATTGAAATCGTCGGCCACCGTCTAGCCAGGTCATGTAGGGGCTCATGTAGGCCTTGCATCGGATACAGCGAACTGGGCCGCTGGCGCCCAGGTCAGACAGGTAGATTGGCGCCTCGCCTGGCGCCAGTTCGGCCATCGGAGACACAACCAGGCCCAGAGGTATGTGAGTGGATTTCAATAAGTCGGACGTGCAGGGCACGGTGTACAGAGTAGATCGGATGAAGCGGGGCGAGCAGCCGCCGCGATCGACCGCAACAAAATCTGTGCTAACAAGCGGCGGCGGCTGGCCCAGCTGCTGTCCGGTCTCGTACTGGCCGGAGTTCTTGCGCCGGTCCTCCTCCATCACCTGCAAGCGTCAGAGGTTATCGCATTGGTAATAATGGAGGAGTTTAAAGGCATTACAGGCTGGGCCCATATGACGGCCAACCCCCCAAGGGGGCCAAATTTTTGTTTATTCGGCACTTGGACTGAGGTAAACCTTGACGTTTTTGTATAAGTAGCTAAAAATTTCGAAGTGCCAAACAAACAAAGTCAAAAGCAAACTTGAAGATTACTAAAAGGAAAGCTAGCATAAGGGGGGGGGGCTAAACTCATTAGCAACTATTCTCTGAGAAAAATTTCCTGCTTAAAGCAAAGCTTTAGTAAAAAAAGTAGACAATATAGCTTGTACAATGCTACTTACCTGTACAGCCGAGGGCATTTGGTCCGGATCCAACGATTTAGCGGCGGGCGGCGCCGGCTGCTGCGGCATTTGCGGCTGTCCGGGAAAGCCTCCGTAACCCTGCGGTGGCCCGGCCGGCGGTGCCCATTGAGAGCCGCCAGGTCCGGCCTGACTGCCGGGCGGCGGCGGCGGCATTGGCGGTCTGAGAGCAAGTGAAGGCAATTAAAGGTTTCTTAGCGACACATTTCAAGTCTCAAGGAGAATAGATCATGTAGCAGAAGAATGCAGAAGAAACTGCAGTGAGACCGCAAGCAAAAGACGTCGCGGAAATCGACATGTTGCTCGCCTGTTGTTGAGTTTGGCATTTTTCTTATTTTCTTCTCTCTTTCAATGCGAAGTCTTTCGCACTCGAAGTGGAAATCGGGTGAGTCGAGAGAACCGAAATTTGGTGCAGCTCTACTCCTTACATAATGTTATATTTCTAGTCATCACTTTTGAGGGAATTAACATTTTTTTGACATACCCAGGCGGCCTGTGACCAACTGAACTGGGCGGCATCATAGGCGGCGGCGGCTGCTGCTGCTGGCCGTGGCCAGGCTGATACGGTCCTGGGGGATAAGGCACAGACGCTTGCGGCCTTGGCTGCTGCTGCATCATCATTGGCGGGTTGCCTGGCGCCGGACCGCGCATTGGCGGCGGCGGCATTCCGCCGCCTGGGCCGCCGCCCCCGCCTCCGCCGCTGTACATTGGCGGCGGCTGATTTTGTGCGTGAAGCGGCGGCGTCGGCTGCTGCTGCTGTCGCAGATTCGGAGGCGGTGGCATCGAAGTCGGTGGCATCGACGTCGGCGGCATCGACGTCGGCGGCATCGACGTTGGCGGCATTGGAGGTTGCATCATCTGCTGGGGCGGCATCGGCGGCCTCATTGACTGATGCTGCTGTCCGGGCATTGGCGGCTGCGGAGGCGGCGTCTGACCGTTCTGGCCATTCTGCATACCGCCGTGCCAGCCAGAGTTGGGCGGCCTGAGTGCAAGTTATTTTAAAGAACAAATTTTACAATTAAAATTGCATCAACTATCAAAAATAAAGTGCTGCGCGACTATAGCAGTACAGTTCACTGCAATGTGTAGGGTAAGACACTCTTGCCAAGCCAGGCTACTAGCTGCCTGTTATCTGCACCGCACCCTCTCCTGAGTCCAACTTCTCTAAAATTTAGCAAATAGCTTTAATTATTGTTAAGATTGCAATTTAGAGTGACCTGTTTGTGTGGCATTGCCACAGAGTTGCTTATGCAGAGATTGCACTGCCGCTATCAGTTACAGTAACACAGTTAAGTAAAAATGACATGGCAGTAGCCGCTAGCGGCTACTTATAAATATATGAAAGTGAGAAGGCCCTGTCACCCTGTGATTCTGGTCAAGATAATACTGATATTCGACATAAAAGACTGAAAAAGCAAAGCTGAGATGTACAGACAGCACAGAGCGCTTACATAGGCGGATGGCCAGTCCATTGTTGCTGAGGCTGCGACTGCGGCGGCATTGGCGGCTGGCCCATAGCTGGCTTAGCGTGGCCGACCGGTCTGGTTTAGTAAAGATTGTTTGCATT
The DNA here is from genome assembly GCA_002269645.1 of Macrostomum lignano. Taxonomy (NCBI): domain Eukaryota; kingdom Metazoa; phylum Platyhelminthes; family Macrostomidae; genus Macrostomum; species Macrostomum lignano. Next base: position 145,810 of record NIVC01002218.1, on the reverse strand, counting down.
CGCTTCATTTAATTATTTAACTTGATAAGGATACACAATTAATTCAATTCACAATTAATTCTCCCTGGCATTTGATAGATAACACTGCAGTTTGAAAGAGAGAACACTGGGATTTGGAATAGAGAACACTGGGGTTTGGAATAGAGAACACTGGGGTTTGGAATAGAGAGCACTGGGATTTGGAATAGAGAACACTGGGATTTGGAATAAAGAACACTGGGGTTTGGAATAGAGAACACTGGGGTTTGGAATGGAGAACACTGTGGTTTGGAATAGAGAACACGGGTTTGGAATAGAGAACACTGGGATTTGGAATAAAGAACACTGGGGTTTGGAATAGAGAACACTGGGGTTTGGAATAGAGAACACTGGGGTTTGGAATAGAGAACACGTGTTTGGAATGGAGAACACTGGGGTTTGGAATAGAGAACACGGGTTTGGAATAGAGAGCACTGGGATTTGGAATAGAGAACACTAGGATTTGGAATAGAGAACACTGGGATTTGGAATAGAGAACACTGGGATTTGGAATAGAGAACACTGGGATTTGGAATAAAGAAAACTGGGGTTTGGAATAGAGAACACTGGGATTTGGAATAGAGAACACTGGGGTTTGGAATAGAGAGCACTGGGATTTGGAATAGAGAACACTGGGATTTGAATATGGACCTTTAGATTTTGGATAGAGACCTCTAGATTTCGGATAGAGACCTCTAGATTTTGGAGAGGCCTCTAGATTTTGGGATAGAGACCTCTAGATTTTGGGATAGAAACCTCTAGATTTTGGATAGAGACCTCTAGATTTTGGATAGAGACCTCTAGATTTCGTATAGACCTCTAGATTTCGTATAGACCTCTACATTTTGGATAGAGACCTCTAGATTTTGGAGAGGCCTTCAGATTTTGGGATAGAGAACACTAAATTTTCTGAGTCATGTGAATTGTGAATAGAGATAAATGAATTTAGAACCAGTGCAGAAATGCAAAGTAAAAAAGCAAACTAACGGGCCAAACGCAGACGGTGGAGCAGCTGCTCCAATAGACGAATTTGGCGGCATCGGCGGCATAGACGGATGCTGCGGCGGAGGGCCGCCTGACGAGTGTGGCGGCATTGGCGGGCCATGAGGCGGCGGCTGCTGCTGCCAGCCATGCTGACTGGATTGCACAGATGTGGCAGCCATAGGAGGCGTCTGGTGAGACCAACTGGGGGCAGGTGCGAAATTTGATTATCATATGAGACTATGGATCGAGACAAAGATACACAAATTGACTATTAGACTAGCAATCAGTTTATGCAAGCATGGGTATTTAATAATAATAATTGATTAGCGCTAATGGGCAGATGTGCAGCTAGCAGCTCAGCCACAGCTGGGAGATTCCAGTTGAAATTGGTATGCAAAATTTGCAAGATTTTGGGTGGCTTTGGCATATAGATTGGCATATATAAAGTTGATCAACATTGCTAGCATATAGGTTGGCATACATTTGTGGATTGTTAAGAATTTGTTTGTTTTTTTGTTTGTTGAAAGTTACTTTCACTAATAAAATACATGCTAATGTAAATAAACTTTTACTACTTATTGTACTACAAATTTCATATTTGATAATAAATAATACATTGTATTTTTCATTTTCTTAATCTTGACCTTTTTTTAAATTAATGGGCTTATATTCACTATATCCCTTCTTGAAATATGACTTATAGGTATATCATGGGCAGTATAATATGCCAATAAAAATATCACATCAACTATATTTCAACTTAAATTAATACTAGAGATTTCTTATATCCTACACAATTTCCAATGTGGAATGTTGGCACACTTAGTTTATATAGTTTAAGAAGTAATTTGTTGGAAATTTTACTAGCTTTAACACCTTTAGGCTTTAAATAGACCAGAGACTATTATATTTGAAATAACTTATTTGTCTATTAGAGCTCTGCTATACCTTTCCTTTATCTATTATCTATAGCTATATGCCCTATATCTAATCTTTCTATAGTTAATCTATATACTATATCCATAACTAATTAATTTACTAAAATTTACTATAACTTTAATGATGTTAAATCAATGGCAACAGTTTATTATTTACTATAACAAAGTGATGAAGTAAAGAATGATAGCAATAGTTTAACCTTCATTTACTAAAATCTTAATAAGTTATTGTATAAGAAGAATGGCTAGCTAATATTGCATTCATCTTAACCTTAGCCAGTAGCCCTTGCTACCTCAACTATATAACATGCATTTGATATCCAAATTCTTACTGGAGTCCTTAATTCCAAAGACTTAAGAGTTTCCTTAGACCCTTTACATTAAAAGTAAAAACATTCATCTTAATTCCACTATTAACTCTACTATACAAGGTGTATACTTGTATGGCATTGAAAATCTATATTGCTAGAGCATATATAGGAACTTAAAAGTTCCTTTTATTAAAGCTTTGAAACTATTAACATTCATTTATTTCTTCTGCTTTACCTCTATTTATAAAAATCAAAGGCTTTAATGATCTTGAAAAATTGCAAATTTCTAAATTTCTTGGTTTAATTATTTTTTTAATCTGAGGCAGGCAATTATTCTTTATTATTTGTTCTATTAGTCTGTTTTATTCATCGAAACTGTCATTCAAATTTGCGCGAAAAACTAAGAAAAATATTTTGTTATAATAAGCCCTTTTCTGAAAATAATTTAACAATTTAATTTTTGTTTAAAACTGTTGCAAATTATAATATAAATAGAAGTGAATTTTGCTGAGAGAGAACCAGACTTGTTCCTCCTCTCGAGTTGCCTCTCACAGTTAAGCAATTATCAAGGTTAAGAAGTGTTCCAAGCAAATATAATTGAGGATTGTTTCTGAGTTACTCATTTGCAGAAGAGTGAAATAGACTGAAGCGTATACAGTACATACTATTTATTGAGAAGCAGGAGTATTGAGTCATAAGAGAATACGAAGTAGATCTGAAGTGATATGTGTAAGAATAACCCGAGGCTGTGACCCTCTGATCTCAGTAACACCCAAGGACTTGCAAAATACATGAAATACATATACTAGTATAGCCAGTAGACCACTCAGGCTGAAAGTACAGTAAACGTTACTGGAATCAGAATAAACGCTACCAGAATAACAGAGGAATAAAGTCTTTAAGGGCTAAATAGTGTTCTAAGAATAATTCACAGACCAAATACTCAGACTAAATACTCAGACTAAATACTAAGATATGTACTCAGATCAATTCTAAGAAACATTTCTTGGATTATTCTAAGATTGATAAACTCATAATTTATTAATAGGATAATCTTGGTGGCAGCTACCAACTTAACAAGAAAACTTAAAGATTAGTGTAGAAAGTTAGCCCTATTACAGCTTGGTGACATAATGGTGGGATAATTTCAGTAAGAGGAGACATGCCTGTAACAGCTTGGTGGCAATTAGTGGGATAGTTGGAGGGCAGAAGTAACCCCTACAACAAATCTTTTTATTTTTTATCATATATTGCTATTTGTAACTAAGAAAAATAATTCCTTTTATTTTAACAACTTTTATATTATGGCTAGCTGCCAATCTACATAGAATTTTATTCTATTACCCAAAAAAGTAGTGACTGCAATCAGGCTACTTAGCTTCACTAAGGCCAACCTTGGCATTTATTAAATAGTTGAGATAAGCTTAAAAGATCAAGCAATGATCAAATAAAAGGCCAAATATTATCTTAATACCAACTAGACCAACTTTGAGCATTGTCAATATTGACATATGGCTCTAGCATTAATAGACACCCAACTATATCAATGGCTATGCTTGTGATTGCTGTTAGTGTTGGCACTAGTACTCATATTCAAGGCTAATTTTTGCCAATTTATACCTTTGTCTAACATACCTTTGTCTAATAAAAATTCTAATAAATTTTATAGCAATAAAAAAGTATACAAAAATAATTATACAAAAAAATCTAAAAATATCTAAAAAGCATTATATATCTATGTTCTATATATGGATTAGTGATGATCCAAATATTTGGATTTGGAATCTGAATCTAAAAAGTGTCTTACTTTTTAAAAAAATATGAATGTTTTAGTTTTGGAAAAAAAGTTTCCAAATGTACTCCCAAATAAATAAAAACTGGAATAAAGAAACCAAAATGAATGCAAATATAAAATAAATAAAACTTTTAAAATAAAAGTAAATAAAAAACAAAAAACAAAATTTTTTTATTTTGTTTTTTTTTACAATTGTCACTTTTTGCAGTAACATATATTTAAAAAAGTTATATCAAATCCAATTTTACCAAATCTCTAAGGTTTATATGTTTGAATGAATGTCCATAACAATCTAGAGATTGCAATTCTTGATCAATTTTGATTGCATTTTCACCTAATATAAAGTTACTAAACTTTGGGACCTGTGAGGCATTAAACCTAAAGTCTTAAAAACATTTTAGGTAATCATTGTTTAAGTGTATTCATTACTTTTTTTCAAAATGCAAGTGCACTGACTTATGGTATAGCAAAGTTATCAAATTGCACAAAAGTAATATCAGTTAGTATTAGTAATTAGGGTTTCTATGCTTTTTGGTGCCTATGCTTTTTGGTGCCCAACATTTTGGTACCCTAGTTTGCTTTTTGGTGTCTCAGCTTATGATGTCTAAATACTTGTAATAAAAAGGTAATCTAATAACAAATATATTTAATACTTGACAAAACATTTTTATCTTCCTAAGAAAAGCAACATCTATTTTGTTAAATTAACATGTTTCTTAAATTTTGAAAAATCTGTTTGACTTAATTGCAAGCATTTGCTATATCTTTGATCCCTGTATAAGGCTGCACTTAGCATGTGCTAAGATTAAGAAGACTTAGCTAAATTATGAGATCCATTAACTATGCTACATGCATAGTTTTGATCAAAATTATAAAGTGTGACAAATCCATTTTAGTTTTGATTTCCTTAGACACATGATCAAGTTTTTTTCTTGAGAAATTAAGTGGATACAAAATTTAGAAGAAACAAGATTTTCTTTAAAATTAAAACAACAGGTCAGCTTAACAAAATGAATAATAGAAATATCTTATTTGTTTTTTAAAGTAAAGAAGTAATGCAAAGGACTTATTGCTAATTATTAGAGCTCACTTTCTATCTTTTTGTGTCCAATTCTACTTTATAATCTAGGTACCAAAAAGCAAACTGAGGCACTTAAATGCCAGGCACCGAAAAGCACAGGCATTAAAAAGTGTGGATACCATAATTAGAATTAGTTAATTTAGTATATAGGAAGTTATAGAAATTTTATAATAGAATTGAATTTCTAAGTCCCTTCCTTTGAATTTGGTTTTCCTAGGCCTAGATGCTTGATAAAAAAGTATTAGCTTAGAAAAGGTAAAATTTTATTAATTCATATAGTACTAATTAGATCATTAATTAGATGATAAGGCATTTTGTAATGTCATAGTTCATATGAAAGTGTTATAGTTACTCCTAGTCCTATCATTTACCTTTTACTTTTTGCTTATGTTTGAAAACATATTTGGATATCTTGGATTCAGATTTGGAATTTTTTGTACATTTGGATTTGGTTTTAAAAACTTACAAAAATCCACATTTGGTCTATCACTAATGTGGATATGTGTCTTATATTAATTGACCACTAACTAAGTCTATTTACCTAATTGATACTCAACTACTTTGTGTTTAAAAAAATCTTTTAAGCTATACAACTTTGTATTCATTGGAATTACAAATTCCTAAGAAAATAATTTAATGTATAAAATTAAAGACAAAGCATTGCCAAATCTTCAAGTATTTTACAATTATGCAATCAATGTCAATTCCGTGTCAATAATTTTCAGCTTATCCCCATGGTAGCTTATTAAAATAGCTGCCACCATTTAAGTTTATAGGCCATGTCAATAATTCCAATTTTATCTACACGGATCTATGTCAACAATTTTCAGCTTATCCCCAAGGCAGCTTTTTGGAATAGAGAACCTTAAAATGAATTTGTTCAAAAACCATCTTTTTGTTTTCACTGTTTTATATCTTCCAAATAAACTATTTAATACTGAATAGTATCAAGTTAGACAAATGAACAAATAATATCAAGTTAAGACAAATGAACTTTGTTAAAACTTTTTCATTGTTAAAAGGGTTAATTTTAAACATTCACTTAGTTGCTAGCTTTGCTTAGAATAACTGAATGACCCTAAGATTAAGGCAAACAAGACTTGCAAAATTCAAAATTCAAAATATAATAATATAATGATAATAACACTAATAATAATGATAATATCAATTTTGGATAAAGAGTTGGCAAGATATTAAAATGACACTATTATACTGTGACAATTCAATAGAAATTGATGAAAGTCATACAACATTATAATAACAATTACTTTAAGCTATACTATATATGCCTGGATGGAATTCTTGCAGAAAAATCACAATGCGTTATGCGATTGAGCAAAAAAAATGCAATTTTGCGTCAAAAAATCCAGAAAAAATGTGTTGCAGAATTTCAGACAAAATTTCTATTTTTTAATATATGCAAAAGTGTGCTTGAGATATTGGATTTTGCAAAAGATAATCCAAAAATTCAAATCACTACATTTTCTTAGAATGCATTTTTCATTATTGTCTTTTGTTATTTTGTTATTTTGCGACATGCTAAGTACCAAAATAAAAAATGCGACCAATAAAAAATATTTTGCCTGCCATAAAAAAATCACATAATTCCGTTTGACTTAAGAAATACAAGAATTCCATTCTGGTATATATGTTACAATTAAAAGACTAGTTGCGACATTTAATGTCAATATACAAACTAAACACAAACAAATGCACAATCTTAGCTATAGGGATAAGCTGAAAGTTATTTCTTTATTGACATGGATCGATATGGATCAAATTGGAATTATTAATAGCCTATAGACTTGAATTGTGGCAGCTATTTCAATAGGCTACCATGGGGCTGAGCTGGAAATTATCAACACAGATCTGTGTGGATAAAATTGGAATTATTGGCATGGGACTGTGGGGATAAGCACTTCCTTACAAATTTGTAGCTTTTAGGCCTATAGCTTTATATTTCAATAGATATAGCAAATCTCTATTTCCATTGATGAAGACTGATCACTGATTAGAACATAGGGCCTACTGATAAATATAAAAAACTTACTCTAAACTCTAATATCTTTTTCTCTTACTCTAAATTAGAAAAATTCAAATATAACTTTAAAAAACTAAAAAAATAGGCTCGCTAAGTCGCTACCAGTACCTTTTATACTGACAATATAGTTTCGAGTATAGGGCTAGGGGCCTATAGGCTAAACTAAGAGTAAGACAAAAAGTTATTCTGTAGTTAATCAGCCAAATAAAAAGAATGATGATACATTTGTTAAGCATATATACATACCCTTGACTCGATGGAGGTGCTGTCGTCATTCTCTAACGTGGCTAACTAAAATAGAAATTATTCATCAGTAAAATATTTTGAAAACAACTAAAACATTGCAAAACGTCGGAGGTAACACGTCACATTCAAAAAAATCAATTTAAATGTACGCTGTTGTTATCAGCTCGTTTTTTACGGACTTTTATAAAATAAGGGTAATCAAAAAAATTCTTTAAACCTTCAAAGCAATTTGCTACTCGGCAAAGATAAAGTTTGAAACTAAGAGCTCACTGATATTATCATTGCCTAAATGCCTAATTAACTAAAATATTTATATTACGCTAAGCAGTGAGCATCGTGTTCTTGTGTTGAATTATAAAAGTCTAACGGCCCTCTATAAAATGTGATGAGTAGGTATCTAATATACACTTGGTTAAAATTTGGAAAAGTTTGTTTTTCAAAGTTCTGGTCAGGTCTTTTGCGTGTATAGCTACTGCCTCAATGGATATGTGAGCTAGTTGCTGAGAATTTTTCGAATTTTTACAAGCGTGTTCAAAACTCGGTTAATAACATTCACGCATCTGCATTTTAGCTGTATTTTGCAAAACGAGTAGTTCTCCGGCCCAGTATTTCTCATTTGCTGAATTAACACAAAAATCAAGTTGGGACGCACTTTTTTCCAAATTTCACGCTTGCATGGGCTCATCGGACTATGTGTTGAATTATAAAAGTCAACGGCCCTCTATAAAATGTGATGAGTAGGTATCTAATATATACACTAATATAAAATAATATAAAATTGCTTGGTTAAAATCGCTTGCATGGGCTCCAAACTTACTAGCCTACTAACGACAGGCTATGGGCATTTTTTCCTCTTTTTGTAGTTTTCATAGAATTCATACTAGTAGAACTTTCGTAGCTATATATGATTTTGCCATACTTGTAGTTATAATAACATAGGCGCGGGTTTTGGGTCATATATAAAAATCATCGCTTTCGAGCTGGTCTGACAGCCACCTGCGCCTCACTCAGAGCTGAGGCTGCATGGCGCCAGATGGTCTGAGAGGATGCGGGCGGTAGCTTTTTTCTCATCGTTTTGACAGGCCATCAAGATTTATGAGGTCAGGGCCTACTGTTCGTGTTCACTCAAGCGTGTGACAGCTTTGACGCTATGCGTTTTACCCCTAAAAGTACTTTGGGATTAGCGATTAGCGAATTCTCTTCACCATCTTCACTTTCTACTTAGTAAGATCTTTCTAATGTATATTTTTTCATTGATTTTTGTCATTTCTACGCGAAAGGTCATAAATCATTATGTAGCGATTTTGAGTGATTTATGACTACTGCACCTGGCGTATTTTTATGGCCCCGAGGGAACTGATAGGATCTTCTGGTCACGTGAGTTTGGGTGTGGCAACAAGCTCAGCCAATCAGAAAATTCGACGTCTGTTATAACAAATCGGCTCAGCCAATCAGCGTCGATGTGTTTCATTATAACAAATTGCGGTTCAGTTGGCGGCTATAAAAACCGGCGTTTTTGGCCCACTCGGACTATTTGCTTGGCCGCGGTCACCTGTCACCTGACACCCGGCTGCTACTCGCGACCGTCGTCTCTTGATCCCCGGATCGCGACTCCCCCGTCATCATCAAGGACGCGATGAATCCCCTGGGTCGTCAGCAGCGAACATCAAGGTTAAAGATCATCACCTGCTAGCTATCTGCGAAGATTGTGACATCAGCATCATCCCGGGTCTACAGCTGCGAAGCACTAAGCCGATTCGGTCACTGTGAATTACCTGGTCTCCGGCTGTTGAGTTTCTGATTGGTTGGGTGAGAGGCTACCTAGACTTGCTTGATTGGGTGATCCCTTATCTGTCCCCTATTTCAGTAGCTGCATGGATTCGGCGCACACTTTTACTCAATTTGTTCAGTAGTGCTGTTATTGAGGCAGAGATCATTCAGTAGTCTGAAACTCCAATTCAATCTGAGGTGTGAAGTGAATCAGTGAGAAGGTTAAATCTGACAGTTATTTTTATCGGTCTTATTTCTTGTTCGCCGATGGCTCAGATGAGTAGCTAAGCTAGTAGGCGCCGCGGTCACAGTGGGCCCATGGCAAGACAGTTCCTCAGTCGATCAATCTATCAAATCAGTGAGCAAAGTTGCCAATAGTGCAAAATCGGCGCTAGAGATGTACTCTGTCCACTCTAGGTTCGCCAAGCGGCTCGGGTAATGAATCATGCGGTCTCTGATGTTCGAGTTGGCCTATTATCAGCGCTACGAGAGGCTGGTTGGCGCGTTGAAGGCCAAAAGTACAATTCCTCGTATTTATCTATGTAATAGTACATGCATGTAGCTACCCCATAGTCTCGCCACTGCAAGAATCCCCTGCATAATTCCTCGCGCGGTGTAACAAACAGCGACCGCTCGGACCTCCGCAAAACCGCGTTTAGGTCTCCGAGGACGATCACTGTGTCACGCTGCGCCGTTTCCTCCACCTGCGCCGAGAGCTGCTCGAAGAAGACTTGATTGAGCTTCGTCAGGTCGGGTGGCAGGAGGCGGAACAGGCGAGGGTTCCGGCTGCGAAGCCAGACGTCGACCTAAAGCAGCCGGTCAGACAGGGAGACGCAGCGACAGCTCTGCTGCAGCCTCGGTCCGATCAGTGCTCCAACTCCTCCGCGGCCTGGTTGGTCCACCGACGTGTACCAGAGGGTCCAGCCGACGCCCAGGCCCTCACAGTGAATTCCCGGGTCGGTCCTAATAGACATCTCTTGCAGCGAGATGACATCGCATCTAACGTCGAGCGAGCCTGCAGCCTTGAGAGTGCGGCAGTTCAGCGTCCCGACCCGAAGCGTGCCATGTGGTATGACAGTGAGCCTCACGGTCCCCAGCGACACCCGGAAGATCCGATATTGGCCAAGGAAAGCAGTAGCTCGATGGGAAAAACCACGTTGCCAACCTCGGTTTTGCTCACGCCGACGTTCGACTCGCCGGCGCTCGCTTCGCTGCTGTCGCTTGGTCTTGCCGCTGTTATCCGCCGAAGCAGTTAAGCGCGGCTCTCCGACTACACCTCGGAGAGGTCGCGGTATTATATCTGCACCGAGGTTGGAAACCTCGGCTGGAAAAAACTCTCGCGGGAAAACCTCGCTGCAGGCAAATCTCGGCGGGAAAAGCTCGCTGCGGGAAAACCTGGTATGTATGTATGTATGTATGTATGTATGTATGTATGTATGCATGTATGTATATATGTATGTATGTATGTATGTATGTATGTATGTATGCATGTATGTATATATGTATGTATGTATGCATGTATGTATATATGTATGTATGTATGTATGTATGTATGTATGTATGTATGTATGTATGTATGTATGTATGTATGTATGTATGTATGTATGTATGTATGTATGTATGTATGTATGTATGTATGTATGTATGTATGTATGTATGTATGTATGTATGTATGTATGCATGTATGTATGTATGTATGTATGTATGTATGTATGTATGTATGTATGCATGTATGTATGTATGTATGTATGTATGTATGTATGTATGTATGTATGTATGTATGTATGTATGTATGTATGTATGTATGTATGTATGCATGTATGTATGTATGTATGTATGTATGTATGTATGTATGTATGTATGTATGTATGTATGTATGTATGTATGTATGTATGTATGTATGTATGTATGTATGTATGTATGTATGTATGTATGTATGTATGTATGTATGTATGTATGTATGTATGTATGTATGTATGTATGTATGTATGTATGTATGTATGTATGTATGTATGTATGTATGTATGTATGTATGTATGTATGTATGTATGTATGTATGTATGTATGTATGTATGTATGTATGTATGTATGTATGTATGTATGTATGTATGTATGTATGTATGTATGTATGTATGCATGTATGTATGTATGTATGTATGTATGCATGTATGTATGTATGCATGTATGTATGTATGTATGTATGTATGCATGTATGTATATATGTATGTATGTATGCATGTATGTATGTATGTATGTATGTATGTATGTATGCATGTATGTATGTATGTATGTATGTTTGCATGTATGTATATATGTATGTATGTATTTATGTATGTATGTATGTATTTATGTATGTATGTATATATGTATGTATGTATGTATGTATGTATGTATGTATGTATGTATGTATGTATGTATGTATGTATGTATGTATGTATGTATGTATGTATGTATGTATGCATGTATGTATGTATGTATGTATGTATGTATGTATGTATGTATGTATGCATGTATGTATGTATGTATGTATGTATGTATGTATGTATGTATGTATGTATGTATGCATGTATGTGTCCTCAGACCTCAGGAGCTATTGTCAGCCGAATGGACGGAATTGCCTCGGCGCATGGTTGTGGGACGATCGATATTTCGAGCTCGAGCGTGGCGCCACGGGGCCCACAACCTTCCCGGAATTACGTTATTACATTTATTTTATCCGTTTCTATTAAAAAATCACTATTCAAATCACACAGCGGTCTGGTTTGTCAGATTTGTCAGACAGCTGGTAATTACGAAAGCTTTGCTGCACTATAACATTTTGCCTTTTTTTCACCGTCTTAACTACCAAAAGGCATATAAGGCTAATGAACATTCAGTCGCGAAATAAAACAAACAATAACAAATAAAATAAAACAAACAAACTCGCGAAATGAGAAGTCATGCAATTACTTCCTCGATAGTATAGTGGTCAGTATCTCCGCCTGTCACGTGGAAGGCCCGGGTTCGATTCCCGGTCGGGGAGTAATTTTTTTCCACAGAAAATTTTCTTCCTTATCACTATTTTTTATTTCAAAATACATCCATCAGCCACGCATCAGCCTAATTATGCACAATTATCTAGGGCTTTTTCCGAACTTTTTTCAAACTATGCAGTTATAGTCTCATTGTGCTACTTAATAGTAGAATAAAAAAACTGCCAGCAATCTCCACATCGACAAATTTTAAAAACGTAAAAATGACTTAAATATGATAAACAAAAGAATTAAAGACTTCCGGAGGTATAAAATAATAAATTTATCGCACAAAATTACTTTCTCGTAGGAATAAAAAAACCTCTCCCCGACCGGGAATCGAACCCGGGCCTTCCACGTGACAGGCGGAGATACTGACCACTATACTATCGAGGAAGTTGCTATGGAGTGTGTTTTCAGTCGATTATCAAAATTTGTTTTACTGTTAGTAGTAGTTGAGATCTGAAGGAACATAAAAAAACATAATATACGCTTGCTCCATTTTGCCTCTGTAAATGTCATTTTTCATGTCTCAAACTGTTTTAAAGTTTATAATACAGAAAATTAATAGAGGATGTGTCTGTTTGTAGAATATAGGAAAGTTAGAGCCTATCGGATAAGGATGGATGGAAGTTGATTAACACTACACACTATGCCAATCCATGCAGTAATGACACTGCATATTATTTCATTTTTTCAGCTCTAGAAGCCCAGGTTTAAGAGTATAAATTGTAACGAATTTATCTGTGTAACAAATTTGTTGAAAATTTCCTTTCTAAAATGGAAGCGCATGCATTCATGGGACATTTTCTGGACATAAAGAAGGCATTAAATAAAAAAATCTTTCAGTTCGCAGTAGGGAAGAATGTTTACTATACTGTTTTAGTTTTACTTCAGACTGTTTCTTTGTATTGTCTGTCCTCCAGCTGTTAGTGGGAACACAGTTGCCTTGTCCACTAACTGTATCAGTAACATTTTTAGACGTTAGAATTCTTTCTTCAACTCCACGCACTGCTGCGATTATTCCGGAGACACCATAGTCCGAATATTCGAGTCATTATTGCATCAAATTTGACACAAGGACTACGACTATTTACTTCGAAGAAAAGAAGTCGCAACTGAATTGCCATTGCCTTTGTTTTATTGTGAAGTATTAAATTAACACACACTCGAAATTTCACAACACAACGTCGAAAACTCTAGTAAGGGACTTCGTAAAGTTGAAACTTCACAAGATCGAAGTGAGAAATTTCGAGCCTGTGAAAGAATCTGCTTTTCGACGTTGTGAAATTTCGAGCCTGTGAAAGAATCTGCTTTTCGACGTTGTGAAATTTCGAGCCTGTGAAAGAATCTGCTTTTTTGCGTTGTGAAATTTCGAGCTTGTGAAAGAATCTGCTTTTTTGCGTTGTGAAATTTCGAGCTTGTGAAAGAATCTGCTTTTTTGCGTTGTGAAATTTCGAGCTTGTGAAAGAATCTGCTTTTTTGCGTTGTGAAATTTCGAGCTTGTGACAGAATCTGCTTTTTTGCGTTGTGAAATTTCGAGCTTGTGACAGAATCTGCTTTTTTGCGTTGTGAAATTTCGAGCTTGTGAAAGAATCTGCTTTTTTGCGTTGTGAAATTTCGACCTTGTGAAAGAATCTGCTTTTTTTGCGTTGTGAAATTTCGAGCTTGTGAAAGAAGCTGCTTTTCGACGTTATGAAATTTTGAGCAGCCAAGTAATCTTGCGTAAGCTTAAGACTAGGCGATCAAAATTGGACAAAAAAAACGAATTTTCGAGTTCAATCCACGCCATAACTGAGCTCGTTAGCCAGCGAAAATATATGATTTGCCCCTATAAAATTTCTCTCCACTCTCCAGATGGTTTGCGTTCCCCTTCGAGTTTCGCGGGATTTCATGTTTCCCATTCAAACAGCTGGGCTAGCGGCTCCGGCAGCTGTTGCAGGCGCCCGTCCGGAAGGTCTTTGTTCTCGAATTCAGGCCAGGAAAGAAAGGAACTGGCTTGAACGGCTGGTAGGGTCGGGCCGGCTGTGTCATCGCAAAATCCCCTCTTACCCTCCCCTCCCAGCATAGAGAATACAAGAGCTTAATCCCATTCCTTTCCCTGCCACGCGACACAGATCAGTTTTATTACGGGGATGGGGTGAAGGTCTTTGTTCAGAATATAAATTGGTGGGATTTGTTCGTGAGTCAGCGCCAACTTTGCCTATATATTCGATATTATATTATGCTAAGGGCAGCTGAAGGCATCGAACTGATCTACCTGCAGGGGGGGCTGGGGGTTTCGGTACGATTTGTTATCTTGCTCACTTTTTTATCAGGTCCCTGATTATTTCTTCCTTAACTCAACTCATATACGGGCTCAGCCCGTTGGGTTGACGGTGTTTTTTAGGTCTTCCTCTTCTCAGCTCCCCTCAACCTCCCGCCAGCCCCAGTTATTTTCCTTAATAGTCACGACATCTGGCAACCCCCCCATTTCTGTTCATCCAGGCCTTCCTTCCTTCTGCTTCTTCTCATTTCACATCTCCCATCTCCTACATCCCCTCACCAGAATTCGAATATTTACTCAGCCCCACCCCCCCTCTCTGTCCAAGTGAACAAACTCGAATGTGAGATAAAAAAATGAATGAGGAATAAATTAGGCCCACGATGTCTGACGGCTCTAAGCGGCAGACTGTATGACCAAAATAACGCGCATCTGTCTTAACCAGGGGTTGCAACCTGTGGCCTGCCTGAGTCCACGAAGCCTCTATCAGGCCCTCGAGCCAGCCAGCTCAAGGTTTATGTCTCTTCTTTCTCCTCATCTCCTCTTCTCCATTCTCATCCCTCCTCTCCCCTCTCATCTCTCATCTCCTTTTTCCTATTCTCTTTCCTATATTCCCTCTCATTTCCTCTCTCATCAGCATGGCCCGCAGCCATGAGCTGGATTCTTTATCTGGCCCTTGAGGAAAAAAGCTTACCAACCCTCTGGTCAAAATACAAGTGGGTCTCGCCTGTTACGTACTAACCTTACAGACCATGTAGGTACTGCAAACTAGCAACAGGACCTCTGTACCCATGAGATTGGATCTCAGTACACATGAGATTGGATCTCACTACCCATGAGATTGGATCTCACTACCCATGAGATTAAATCTCAGTTCCCATGAGATTGGATCTCACTACCCATGAGATTGGATCTCACTACCCATGAGATTGAATCTCAGTACCCATGAGATTGGATCTCAGTACCCATGAGATTGGATCTCAGTACACATGAGATTGGATCTCAGTACACATGAGATTGGATCTCACTACCCATGAGATTGGATCTCAGTACACATGAGATTGGATCTCACTACCCATGAGATTGGATCTCAGTACCCATGAGATTGGATCTCAGTACCCATGAGATTGGATACTAGTAGTACATGCAGTATGCCGGAGAAGTATCATTGTGCCAGTTATAAAGATCCCAGCCATGGGTACATATAAGAATCTAATTAATTTTATATTTATGCTATCAGTTGTCGTCACAGCACTCGAGTTTCAATTTCTGCACCTGCTATACTCGTACGCTTTTGAATTTGTGAGCTGACAGTTATAGCCCGTAAATCGATATAGTTAGATACGAGCTTACTCACTCACAGGCCACGGACACAGAGCCATGAGATGAGCAGGCTTTAAAACTTACTATAGTTTTATTTCGACTAATATAATAATATTAATAAAAATCATCTGCTCAACACCACTACCCATGGGAAAGAATGCAGCTGTTGGATTTTGCCATAAGCCGGAGCCTATACACAGCGCTCCCTGATAAAATGAGTAATGAGCATATCTGCAGGTTACTTCACCAACCAACTGTAACCAGTAAGCCAATTTGCAAGCCTTATAATAAATTTGTGTGCATAAGACTCCAGTCAGCAAGCTGTTGCACTGCGTCTCAGGCATGGGGAGTTTTATAGTTAAACTGGCAATTATGTCCCTATAGGGGGACCTGCGCTGCATCTATATACTAACTATTACATGTTAAACTTATGGTTATAGGTAGGTTTACCTGTTAGACAGGCAGGTTTACCCGTTAGACAGGCAGGATTACCCGTTAGACAGGCAGGTTTACCCGTTGGACAGGCAGGATTACCCGTTAGACAGGCAGGATTACCCGTTAGACAGGCAGGATTACCCGTTAGACAGGCAGGTTTACCCGTTGGACAGGCAGGATTACCCGTTAGACAGGCAGGTTTACCCGTTAGACAGGCAGGTTTACCCGTTAGACAGGCAGGTTTACCCGTTGGACAGGCAGGATTACCCGTTAGACAGGCAGGATTACCCGTTAGACAGGCAGGTTTACCCGTTAGACAGGCAGGATTACCCGTTAGACAGGCAGGGTTACCCGTTAGACAAGGCAGGGTTACCCGTTAGACAGGCAGGATTACCCGTTAGACAGGCAGGATTACCCGTTAGACAAGACAGGTTTACCTGTTAGACAGGCAGGGTTACCCGTTAGACAGGCAGGATTACCCGTTAGAAGTCAAGCATCAAAACTGAAAAAAAAGTCGTTTCCAAAGTTCACTGAGTACTAATACAAGAAACTGCCGCTTTGAACGCTACGAATTACGGAGAACTTATTCATGTTTAATTCACATTAAACCTTAGGTACAAATTTTCCTAAAGAAAACTGAAATTGGTGCCTAAAATTATTCACGCGCAATTTTATTTATTTTTTTTTGAAGACTTGCACTCACTATTTTCCTTGAGTCGTTGCCTTCGATTAAACTCAGCAATTGCCTCCAGTGTACGCAACTGCCGTGACTGCACTGTACGCTCATATTCACTGTACACTGAGCACTTGCAGGCAGCGGACAGGGGTAGGAGGGAGATTATCTGGGGGATCAAGCAAATGCATGCGGCCAGAGAGGATCAGGGAGGAGGAGGAGGAGGAGGAGGGCGGCAGGCTTTGGGCTTTCTCTTCCCAATTGCTTAAGCTGCAGTCCCCAGTGTGGGAAATATCGATCCGTTTCCCCAATGCTAACGCTGGGCATGGGCCGCATGGCTATACCCGAAGGAAGGCTATTTCAGCCCCTCAGCCCAGTGTGCGGCCCCACAGCTCTCTGGCTCTTCCTGTCTCTCTTCATCGTTCACCGAAGCTGCGGCAGCGCCTCCCCCCGCAGTAAGTTGGGTGGGGAAGAAATCCCGATAAAGGGGAGAAGGAGGGAAGGCGGCGGGCTGCCCGCATCCAGCCCAGCCTCTCCTCCTTCGCTTCAGATCGAGGCTAAAATAGGCTGCAGGGCAAATCCGCTATCACTCCACTGCTCCGCTCCCTTTTCTCCCGCGCTGCCCCCAGTCCCATCAGTCCCATTTTCCCCAAGCCACGCGTTTGCTTCGTTAAGCCCCCCAGGGGGCCGCCTCCTGTCTTTGTGTGCTTCTGCTCCCCCTCTGCCTCCACGTGGCCCCTCTCCCCCCAAGTTGAAACTAAACAACAGCAGGAGGAGTGATTCAGCAGAGAGGAGTCCCGGGGCACCCCCTCCCCCAGTCTAAACCACTCATAAGCGATATAGGGCCTTAGCTAAAAGCTATAGGGGCGCGCCTGATGGGGCCCGCCGACCAACCCGAGCGGAAGGTCGCTCTTTGTGCTCCGCCAACCCCCCTTTGAAAAAAGCCCCCCAACCCTCCAATTCAAGATTGAAGAGGCCCCTGAAATATATAATAGGGAATAAAGCTCCCAGCACACAAGTTTTCCACATCTTCTCTTGCCCCCTCAATCAGCTTCCCTCCTCGATTCTTTCGTCAGCCCACGGATCCCCGCTACTCACAGAGCTGGCCGCCGGGCTCAGATGGAGTCACCGGTGATAAGCAGCTTCGGCTACGTCGCAGAGACGGGCGAAGACGAAGAGGACATCGTCGAGCGGCAGCTGTTCGGGCCGCCGCCCGTCAAGTGCAAGCGCCAGGCGACAACGATGGAGCACAACGAGGAGGCTGGCCTGGTTGAACCGCTGGAGCCGCTGCAGCCGGCAGGAGGTTCGGCATCGTCGCCGGCCGCTTCCGCGCTCATCGGCCACTCGGTGACGGGAATCGGGCAGCCGTTGCGACGGCAGAATCCGCTGCTGCAGCAGTTGCAGCGCAAGCGTCGGCCAGCCGCGGCCAGAGACATGTGCGCGGACAATTGGCGACTGGACGAGACGGCGAGGTCGCATGAGGTTTGCTGAACAACTATTTGGGATTCTTAATGTAGGTTTTGTAGTTTATTATTAGGGAATAGTGTTTACAGTAGGCTACTGAGTTAGTGATATCGAAACTCGACTGTTTAAGCTTCCTCCCCACCCTGTCCTGCCTTAATCCCCACCCTGTGCTGCCTTAATCCCCACCCTGTGCTGCCTTAATCCCCACCCTGTCCTACCTTAATCCCCACCCTGTGCTGCCTTAATCCCCACCCTGTCCTGCCTTAATCCCCACCCTGTCCTGCCTTAATCCCCACCCTGTGCTGCCTTAATCCCCACCCTGTCCTGCCTTAATCCCCACCCTGTGCTGCCTTAATCCCCACCCTGTGCTGCCTTAATCCCCACCCTGTCCTGCCTTAGTCCCCACCCTGTCCTGCCTTAATCCCCACCCTGT
Organism: Macrostomum lignano; assembly: GCA_002269645.1. Classification (NCBI taxonomy): domain Eukaryota; kingdom Metazoa; phylum Platyhelminthes; family Macrostomidae; genus Macrostomum; species Macrostomum lignano. The sequence continues at coordinate 127,024 of NIVC01002218.1, read as the reverse complement.
CCTGCCTTAATCCCCACCCTGTCCTGCCTTAATCCCCACCCTGTCCTGCCTTAATCCCCACCCTGTCCTGCCTTAATCCCCACCCTGTCCTGCCTTAATCCCCACCCTGTCCTGCCTTAATCCCCACCCTGTCCTGCCTTAATCCCCACCCTGTCCTGCCTTGATCACATCCTGTGAGATAGATCAGTGCCTCATTCGCATCCTGCTAAATCAGCATCTTACTCCAAGAGGGCTTTGACTTTCCCTGCAGCCGCCCACGCACTCAGAAAGAACTGCTTTGAAACGACATTGTCTGCACCCATAGCACGCTTAATTGGGTTAGCAACCAGCCATTTTCAGTCATCCGGGAAATTTGAGATTTCGCACTAACAAACACACACACACACACACACACACACACACACACACACTCCTTTACAAAAGATCTTTTGTACAAAGCAAATGCATTCGGTGTCCAAAACTTTTTTAGTTTTCGTAACGCTTTTCAAGTGCATTTTAAGTCTGAATTCGGCTTCATTTTGGATGTACAATATATAATACAATATACAAGTACATAGATACACAAGGTCTTAAGTGAAGTATCGCAGACATCCTAGACATACCTGGCTGAGCCATCCCAGACACAGACAGTTCACCTGGCTGAGCCATCCCAGACACAGACAGTTCACCTGGCTGAGCCATGCCATCCCAGACACAGACAGTTCACCTGGCTGAGCCATCCCAGACAGAGACAGTTCACCTGGCTGAGCCATCCCAGACAGAGACAGTTCACCTGGCTGAGCCATCCCAGACACAGACAGTTCACCTGGCTGAGCCATGCCATCCCAGACACAGACAGTTCACCTGGCTGAGCCATGCCATCCCAGACACAGACAGTTCACCTGGCTGAGCCATGCCATCCCAGACACAGACAGTTCACCTGGCTGAGCCATCCCAGACACAGACAGTTCACCTGGCTGAGCCATCCCAGACACAGACAGTTCACCTGGCTGAGCCATCCCAGACACAGACAGTTCACCTGGCTGAGCCATCCCAAGTTTCAAAGCCAAATTGCATCACCGCTTATCCCACCTCGAACACTTGACAGACGGTCCTTTTGACGCCAACCTCAGTGCTGTTCCATCCACGCTGGAGCAACGGACACGCGGCTGTCCGGGCGAATCGGCCCCTTGACCGCGGCCTGGTGTACTACTGGGAGGTGACATTCGGCGATCGAGTATTCGGCACTGCGATGCAGGTGGGCGTGTGCACCGGCGATGCGCAGCTGCACGCCAACGAGTTCCTGGAGAACCTCATCGGTCGGGACGGCAACGGCTGGGCGCTGTCGCACAAAGGCCTGGCCTGGCACAACGGTTCAGCTAAGCGGCTGTGCGAGCCGTTCGCTGAGAATCAGAGCTGCATTGTCGGCGTGCTGTTCGACGGCCCGCGTGGCCAGCTCAGCTTCTATGTGAACGGCACCCGGCTGGAGTCCGGCTTCGACGGCCTGGACAGCTGCCCAGAGCCGCTCTATCCCGTGCTGTCGTCCACCGCGGCCAAGACCGGCATGTCCGTCACCCGGCTGCTGCGCTCCTACGAGAGCCTGCAGGACCGGTGCTGCGCCGTGCTGGCGCGCTCGGCATCGGCTGCTGCGGCCTCGACCGCCGTGGCGCCTCAATGGTGGCGACTGCCGCCCCGGTTGCGCCGGGTTTTGGCGGACAGATTCGATGTGGACTGCCTGTAATGATTAAAGCCATGGACCCCTGCATGGAAACTGCCGCGGACTTGAAAAAACTGGACGGGAGTGGCACGTGCTGAGTTAGAGAGAATTATTCTATATGATTTCCAGTAGAAAAAAAAGAATAAAAGCAGGTTTTTTAGCAGAAATAGCAGCAGATAACAGCTTTAGACGGTTCCAGTTTCCAGTAACAAAGTCCATGGTTGCAAGCAGAGATACTAAAATAACTAGATTGGTCACTCAGGCATATATACTTAGTCAAACAGCTTTCTACTTTCAGTTCAGTAGCAAAGAAGAATACATACGCTATTTTATAAAAAGGCAGCTGAAATGACTTTGATAGGTTAAGAAGCCCAAGTTTGCAGGCGTAAACAACGTGCTAATTGGTTTAGCAATGTACATTAGCCAGGCCACTGAAATGTACATGGCAGCTTTAGGCTGGAATTCCGAGAAAGGCAATAAAAATTGGGCAGGGCGGGATGGTAAGGGCAATAAATAAGCCTTGGCGTTAAAAATGCATTAAAATGCCTCTGATTAACTTACTACTGAACTGAAAGTAGCTTACACGCAAATGTGCTGAGTAGGCCCTTCTAGTTAGTCTAGTATCTGTGGCTGCAAGCTAGTATTGCATGGGATTGGTGTAGAATCGAATTTACCGGCCAAAACTACCTCGGTTTATTAAACTTGTTTTCGATTGCTTCTCAGATGTTATGCAATAATAGTTGCGCTCGCAATTCTCAGTCCAAGACTCGTTTAATTGTTGAGCCAACTTTGCTGATGCTCCGTCAGCTGCAGTTCCTTGAATTGTAAAATACGCTTAGTTTTTACTTTGTTGATCATTTGTTTTAATGCGCAATGTATTTTTTTGTTTTACTGTGTGTTTTCCTGCTATTTAAAATCTTCTTAATTTATTTTCGAGCTGCAGTAACAAATCAGTGTAAATATGAGCAGATGAGCTGATTTCTATTGGTTATCCAGTTGGCAGGACTGAATGCCACGCTTCACAGCTGCGTCAGTTCGCTTCATCACCCCCATCGGTATTCACTGTTGCACAGGAAATTTTCAATTTTTGCTTCAACGCAGCAATCGCTTTTCTTTGTTTCTCTCTCTCCAAATTGTTCCGTTTTGCTTTGCTTTGCCTGTGTTTTTCTGCTTGCTTTTTTGTTGATGCTTTTTTGCTTTTTGTTGATCGCTTTGAACTTGAAGCGGCAACGCTGCGAGAGACACGAGAGAGTCGAATCTAGTCATGACAGAGGGCCGCTACCGCAGGATTCGCTCCGCTGTCAATTTCTTTGCTCCAGCGATCGGTCCTGCGGCCTTGTGGCTCTCCGACCTGTAAATAGATACCGTACTACTGTTTTGCTTGTATTGTACCATGTAATTGAACTTGTTTTCAATATGATTTTCTTCATAATTAGTGGCGCCTTATAGGAAGTGCACGATGTACTATTTGTTGTTAAGTCTAGCATCAAGATATCTGTTTCATAAGATTGATTATATTCGTATAGATTATCAGCTTTGTTGAATGCTTTTGTTTATTTATTTCGTTTCAAAATGCTGCTTTTGATCGTTTCCTTAAACGGCACAATTTTTGGAGTCAATGGTCTCAAATTGTATAGAAAATTTGCTTACATATGCTTTGTTTAATACTTACAGTAGCGTAAACGTTTTATTTAACTGTTTCGTCAGACGCACTGTTGTAACGTGACTTCAATTTTAAGCTGAAAAATCAATAAATGAATAAACCCAGTGTTTTATTTAGAATCTATCCCACATAGTTAATCCTTTCCCAGTTTCACATCCCATACATCTGTTTTTGATTCAAATACAAGTGTTCACTAGCTATTAAACATATACTTATGATTGTCGATTGATTTATGCTTCAAAATTATGTACTGGTCTACTTTTGTTGATTACTTCTAAACGATACAGCCTACTTTCCATGCTTGAGTAGTAGAGAAGTGGATCGTTCTTAAATTTACCTACAAATATTGTAGTAAAATCGACCTCTGGTTTTCTTTCTTAAACAAGCAAGACTCAAACGGGCGCAGCGGGGGTATAAGAGGCCTGTCGCTTTGAAAAGTAGCCAAGCTAGCAAAGTTTGTTATCGCAAATGCACAGAGTAGAAACTTTTCTTGAGCTTGCAGCGCGGGAACCGTTTCACCTTGTTGGCCAATGCCGACTTGGAGACGGGGGGAGAGGAGAGGCGGAGGGTATGCCAGACATGCAGGCTCAAGAAGCTCAAGGGCAGAGAGCCGCCGGGAGGCTTCCGCAGCTACTGTACGAAAACTTTTCTTTCTGCCCTAAGAATTTCTTCAACTCTTTCATCTGTGCACCTGCTGGCTACTAGAAGAAGCAGAAAATTGCGCTCAGGAAACGGGCGGCTTGGCGAGATCAAATCTCACCTGGAAAAGCAGAAGTTAACACGCAGCCAGCTCAGTGAAAGTAATTGTGATTTTCTGCAACAGCGATCCGAATGGAAGACGACGGCGAGGAGCCTCTGAGCGACGGCTCCAGCGATGACAGAGGCTCGGAGCGGGAGGGGAGCTGCCACAGAATGGCTTGCGGACTAATGAGGCAGACAGGTGCGCCATTCTGTACGATAAGCAGAACCAGGTGAGTGACATTGACTATAAGTAGAAATTATGGATTGCTAATCTAGCTAACAGGCAGAGGAATAGAGTGGATTGCTAATCTAGCTAACAGGCAGAGGAATAGAGTGGATTGCTAATCTAGCTAACAGGCAGAGGAATAAATGGATTGCTAATCTAGCTAACAGGCCGAGGAATAAATGGATTGCTAATCTAGCTAACAGGCAAAGGAGAACAGAGTGGATTGCTAATCTAGCCAGCAGGCAGAGAAGAACAGAGTGGATTGCTAATCTAGCCAGCAGGCAGAGATAAACAGAGTGGATTGCTAATCTAGCCAGCAGGCAGAGAAGAACAGAATGGATTGCTAATCTAGCCAACAGGCAAAGGAGAACAGAGTGGATTGCTAATCTAGCCAGCAGGCAGAGAAGAACAGAGTGGATTGCCAATCTAGCCAGCAGGCAGAGAAGAACAGAATGGATTGCTAATCTAGCCAACAGGCAAAGGAGAACAGAGTGGATTGCTAATCTAGCCAGCAGGCAGAGAAGAACAGAGTGGATTGCTAATCTAGCCAGCAGGCAGAGAAGAACAGAGTGGATTGCTAATCTAGCTTACAGGCAGAGGAATAGAGTGGATTGCTAATCTAGCTAACAGGCAAAGGAGAACAGAGTGGATTGCTAATCTAGCTAACAGGCAGATAACAGAGTGGATTGCTAATCTAGCTAACAGGCAAAGGAGAACAGAGTGGATTGCTAATCTAGCCAGCAGGCAGAGAAGAACAGAGTGGATTGCTAATCTAGCTAACAGGCAAAGGAGAACAGAGTGGATTGCTAATCTAGCTAACAGGCAGATAACAGAGTGGATTGCTAATCTAGCTAACAGGCAAAGGAGAACAGAGTGGATTGCTAATCTAGCCAGCAGGCAGAGGAGAGCAGAGTAGATTGCTAATCTAGCTAACAGGCAAAGGAGAACAGAGTGGATTGCTAATCTAGCCAGCAGGCAGAGGAGAACAGAGTGGATTGCTAATCTAGCTAACAGGCAAAGGAGAACAGAGTGGATTGCTAATCTAGCTAACAGGCAGATAACAGAGTGGATTGCTAATCTAGCTAACAGGCAAAGGAGAACAGAGTGGGTTGCTAATCTAGCTAACAGGCAAAGGAGAACAGAGTGGATTGCTAATCTAGCTAACAGGCAAAGGAGAACAGAGTGGATTGCTAATCTAGCTAACAGGCAGAGGAATAGAGTGGATTGCTAATCTAGCTAACAGGCAGAGGAGAACAGAGTGGATTGCTAATCTAGCTAACAGGCAAAGGAGAACAGAGTGGATTGCTAATCTAGCTAACAGGCAGATAACAGAGTGGATTGCTAATTAGCCAGCAGGCAGAGGAGAACAGAATGGATTGCTAATCTAGCCAACAGGCAAAGGAGAACAGAGTGGATTGCTAATCTAGCCAGCAGGCAGAGAAGAACAGAATGGATTGCTAATCTAGCTAACAGGCAAAGGAGAACAGAGTAGATTGCTAATCTAGCCAGCAGGCAGAGAAGAACAGAGTGGATTGCTAATCTAGCCAACAGGCAGAGAAGAACAGAGTGGATTGCTAATCTAGCCAGCAGGCAGAGGAGAACAGAGTGGATTGCTAATCTAGCTAACAGGCAAAAGGAGAACAGAGTGGATTGCTAATCTAGCCAGCAGGCAGAGGAGAACAGAGTGGATTGCTAATCTAGCTAACAGGCAAAGGAGAACAGAGTGGATTGCTAATCTAGCTAACAGGCAAAGGAGAACAGAGTGGATTGCTAATCTAGCTAACAGGCAGAGGAACAGAGTGGATTGCTAATCTAGCTAACAGGCAAAGGAGAACAGAGTGGATTGCTAATCTAGCCAGCAGGCAGAGAGAACAGAGTGGATTGCTAATCTAGCTAACAGGCAAAGGAGAACAGAGTGGATTACTAATCTAGCTAACAGGCAGATAACAGAGTGGATTGCTAATCTAGCTAACAGGCAAAGGAGAACAGAGTGGATTGCTAATCTAGCTAACAGGCAAAGGAGAACAGAGTGGATTGCTAATCTAGCCAGCAGGCAGAGGAAAACAGAGTGGATTGCTAATCTAGCTAACAGGCAGAGGAATAGAGTGGATTGCTAATCTAGCTAACAGGCAAAGGAGAACAGAGTGGATTGCTAATCTAGCTAACAGGCAAAGGAGAACAGAGTGGATTGCTAATCTAGCTAACAGGCAAAGGAGAACAGAGTGGATTGCTAATCTAGTCAGCAGGCAGAGGAACAGAGTGGATTGCTAATCTAGTCAGCAGGCAGAGAACAGAGTGGATTGCTAATCTAGCTAACAGGCAAAGGAGAACAGAGTGGATTGCTAATCTAGCCAGCAGGCAGAGGAGAGCAGAGTGGATTGCTAATCTAGCTAACAGGCAAAGGAGAACAGAGTGGATTGCTAATCTAGCCAGCAGGCAGAGGAGAACAGAGTGGATTGCTAATCTAGCTAACAGGCAAAGGAGAACAGAGTGGATTGCTAATCTAGCCAGCAGGCAGAGGAGAACAGAGTGGATTGCTAATCTAGCTAACAGGCAAAGGAGAACAGAGTGGATTGCTAATCTAGCTAACAGGCAAAGGAGAACAGAGTGGATTGCTAATCTAGTCAGCAGGCAGAGGAGAACAGGCAACGCCAGACACACCCTGCGCTACGCATGCTCCTACCATAGCGCATTCTCGAAGGCAAGCTGGACCCTCGCGGCCAACCGGGCGACCGCCTCGCCAGCCTCTGCCTGAGCAGGCCGGCTTTTGTAGTCCGGTCCCTCCGAGAAGTCCTGGAGCCCGGCGAGCTCAGCACGGCCTGGCGCAGCTCCAAGGGCAAGGAGGCCTCCTTCAGCTGCTACAACAGAAACGTGCTGGTCGGCGTCAAGCGGCTGCAGCTCGGCGGGGTGACGGCCCGCAGCGAGGACGTTCGGCTGTATTCGGTTGGCGAGGACCCGGGCTCCCTGACAGAGCGCGATAGCCCGGCGGGCTACCATGAGGCCTATTTCACCCGGGCCGACTTCGAGGACGATGAGGAGCAGCACGAGCTGGCCAGGGCCGCGGTGGCGATGGCAGCGAAGGAGGCGACGTCCATGCGAGGTCAGCGGCAGCCGTCGAGTTCCGTTATCACGGCGAAGCGGACTTGACAATCCAACCGCTCTACTTTTAGTAGAGGGTCGAAAGCATTTTCTAAGCGCATTATTGTATTAACATGAAAATTTCTAATCATTTCGGCTGCGACTAGAGGCTCTACTCTAAGTAGAGTAGAGTAGAGTAGAAACAACATAGAGTTTATAGTATGAAAAATTGCAATTGCTAAGGCAAATCTGCATTCATTGTTGTTTCTATTTATTTTCATAGCACTCTTTTAAACACCTTTGCGATTCGCTGCGTTCAGACTAAAAGCGGGAAATTTTTTCTCCGCCTGTGCTGAGCTGATCAATAATTAATTCGGTTATTGATGGCGTCTGAGTGGAGACTGTGCTGACGAATGCAATGCAGGATGCTGGGCTCAGGCCCTATCACAGCCTCCATCCGTGATCGAAATCAATCAGCTCTAATCAAAGAAAGATGGAGAGAGCGGGCGGGATATGGCGGGCCACGCAGCTGCAACTTGGGGGGGATAACGGCCGGCCTCAATATGGGATTCAGAAAAGAAGGGCCGGCCCCGCGAGCACATCGAGGGAAGTGGGTGTAGAGACACGCGGGAACAGCGGATTCGGGATAATTATCCTCAGCGTATCGATTCGACAGGCATCGATCCTCTGCTGTCCCCTCCCTGAGCTCTGCTCTGCATGGCGACTGGACCGGCCGATAATGACGGCGAGGCCTCTGGCATCATCAAAGGTGCTCTCTCTCTCTCTGCCCCTCCATCTCAGCTGCTTTGATCAGCTGTCTCCCCTAAAATGAGGCTGTTCCTATGTATATTCTTGTAAATCTATCGTACCGACCATGCTCATTACGATACAATACATATCGGTAGTTACAATCAAGTTTTAAACTATTTGGCTCTCCAAATATCTACCCTATTCTCTCTGTTTAGTGATGTTTAATAAGATACATATCGGTAGTTATAATCGAGTTTTGGACCATTTCCCTTTCACAATCTCTACCCCATTTTCTCTTTAGTGTTGTTTATTACGATACATATCGGTAGTTACAATAGAGTTTTGGACTATTTGGCTCTCTTAATCTCTACCCGATTCTCACTTCAGTGATGTTGATTACGATACATATCGGTAGATACAATAGAGTTTAGGACTATTTGGCTCTCCTAATCTCTACCCGATTCTCTCTCTCTTGTGATGTTTTTACGATACATATCGGTAGTTATAATCAATTCTTAGACCGTTCCCTTTCCTAATCTCTCCCGAGTCTTTCCTAATTTAAATTTCGGGTAGATTCAGAAATCCAGCTTTGTCCTTCACCCTGTGTGAGCGTTGAAATGCTTGCTGAACAGAGCCTGCCCCCTGCCGCTAACCAAGCTGCCCAAGGAAATCTATTCATCTAAATTCAACCGAGACCAAACGGCATTACCTACTTAGCCTTGCGGCCGGAATTTTCTGGCTGCCGCATCGCATCGGTATGCAAATTTTTATCCCATTTAAGGTGTCAGCTTTTGACGAATCGAAAACCGCTCCTAAGACGATGAGCTGAATTTTCCTTCCCGCTCCCAGTGTGCCTCGATACCAGATACTTAATCCCATAATTCGCCAGCTTTCAGTTGTTGATTGCATCGGCTGAAATTCCGGACAGCTGTCCGACTGTCCGCCTGTCCCTTCCCCGTCATATCAAAGAGTTGAAAATCTGCTGGGTTGACGCAAAATGCCTGCTGCAACAGATCCTGCAGCTGTGTGCATTGACAGCTAGGACTGTCTCTGCTCTGTCCCCTGCTGTCTGTCCTCTGTCCCCTGCTGTCTGTCCTCTATCCCCTGCTGTCTGTCCTCTGTCCCCTGCTGTCTGTCCTCTGTCCCCTGCTGTCTGTCCTCTGTCCCCTGCTGTCTGTCCTCTGTCCCCTGCTGTCTGTCCTCTGTCCCCTGCTGTCTGTCCTCTGTCCCCTGCTGTCTGTCCTCTGTCCCCTGCTGTCTGTCCTCTGTCCCCTGCTGTCTGTGTCTTCTGCTGTCTCTGTCCCCTGCTGTCTCTGTCCCCTGCTGTCTCTGTCCCTGCTGTCTGCCCTCTGTCCCCTGCTGTCTCTCCTCTGTCCCCTGCTGTCTCTCTTCTGTCCCCTGCTGTCTGTCCTCTGTCCCCTGCTGTCTGTACTCTGTCCCCTGCTGTCTGTCCTCTGTCCCCTGCTGTCTGTCCTCTGTCCCCTGCTGTCTGTCCTCTGTCCCCTGCTGTCTGTCCTCTGTCCCCTGCTGTCTGTCCTCTGTCCCCTGCTGTCTGTCCTCTGTCCCCTGCTGTCTGTCCTCTGTCCCCTGCTGTCTGTCCTCTGTCCCCTGCTGTCTGTCCTCTGTCCCCTGCTGTCTGTCCTCTGTCCCTGCTGTCTGTCCTCTGTCCCCTGCTGTCTGTCCTCTGTCCCCTGCTGTCTGTCCTCTGTCCCCTGCTGTCTGTGTCTTCTGCTGTCTCTGTCCCTGCTGTCTCTGTCCCCTGCTGTCTCTGTCCCTGCTGTCTGCCCTCTGTCCCCTGCTGTCTCTCCTCTGTCCCCTGCTGTCTCTCTTCTGTCCCCTGCTGTCTGTCCTCTGTCCCCTGCTGTCTGTCCTCTGTCCCCTGCTGTCTCTCTTCTGTCCCCTGCTGTCTGTCCTCTGTCCCCTGCTGTCTGTCCTCTGTCCCCTGCTGTCTGTCCTCTGTCCCCTGCTGTCTGTCCTCTGTCCCCTGCTGTCTGTCCTCTGTCCCCTGCTGTCTGTCCTCTGTCCCCTGCTGTCTGTGTCTTCTGCTGTCTCTGTCCCCTGCTGTCTCTGTCCCCTGCTGTCTCTGTCCCTGCTGTCTGCCCTCTGTCCCCTGCTGTCTCTCCTCTGTCCCCTGCTGTCTCTCTTCTGTCCCCTGCTGTCTGTCCTCTGTCCCCTGCTGTCTCTGTCCCCTGCTGTCTCTGTCCCCTGCTGTCTCTGTCCCCTGCTGTCTCTGTCCCTGCTGTCTGCCCTCTGTCCCCTGCTGTCTCTCTTCTGTCCCCTGCTGTCTCTCCTCTGTCCCTGCTGTCTCTGCCCCTGCTGTCTCTGCCCCTGCTGTCTCTGCCCCTGCTGTCTGTCCTCTGTCCCCTGCTGTCTCTCCTCTGTCCCCTGCTGTCTGTCCTCTGTCCCCTGCTGTCTCTGCCCCTGCTGTCTCTCCTCTGTCCCCTGCTGTCTCTCTTCTGTCCCCTGCTGTCTCTGTCCCCTGCTGTCTCTGTCCCCTGCTGTCTCTCCTCTGTCCCCTGCTGTCTCTGTCCCCTGCTGTCTCTGTCCCCTGCTGTCTCTGTCCCCTGCTGTCTCTGTCCCCTGCTGTCTCTGTCCCCTGATGTCTCTCCTCTGTCCCCTGCTGTCTCTGCCCCTGCTGTCTCTGCCCCTGCTGTCTCGCCTCTGTCCCCTGCTGTTTTAAGCAAAGCGGAATCCATTTAATCGAATTGTAACTCCATTACACAATGTATTTTATCAACAAAACTAAATACCGTCTGTAACACAGTCTGTAACACGGTAAGAGATAAACCGCAAAGAGGAACGAAATCTGACAAAGATATTTGCGAGAAAATAATTAGAAAAAATAATCGAAAATGATTAGTCAGGTTCAGCGGCAACAGAGAATGGCGGCCCAACAGAGGATACAGTGCTGTGAACTACTAGCGCTATTCACTCTCACTCCGACACAGTCACTCACAGCTCTCTAGATTGCCAACTCGCCCACTTTGCCACATGAATAAATAATTTATTGTCAATCAACCTCTAAGCTCTCACCTCTCCTATATCCAGCTTCCCCATGCGCCTTCCACTCCGCCAGCACTTCATTTTGCTTCAGAGAGAAAAAATGAGTTAGAGAAGGGGAGAGAAGTTCAGCTTGACTGACTTTGACGCAGAGAGGGAGTGAACTGCTGAAAAAATCTGCCAGAATTCCGTCCACGCGAGGGTTATAAAGCCTCTCCACTTACTGCTGCTCAGAGTGAGCTCAGGGCGCGCGGGATTCCGCAGGCTCTGCTGGGTGAGCACAGGCAACTCCGCCCACAGCCCTCCCCCTCCCGCTATTGTAGACCCGCTTTCAAACCCGGAGGGCTGAGCTGTCATTCAAATAATAGCCACCCGCCACCAGGGAGGTGAGAGGCAGGTGAGCAGAGTCGCCACCAGGGAGGTGAGAGGCAGGTGAGCAGAGCCGCCACCAGGGAGGTGAGAGGCAGGTGGGCAGAGCCGCCACCAGGGAGGTGAGAGGCAGGTGAGCAGAGAGGGCAGAGCCGCCACCAGGGAGGTGAGAGGCAGGTGAGCAGAGAGAGGGCAGAGCCGCCACCAGGGAGGTGAGAGGCAGGTGAGCAGAGAGGGCAGAGCCGCCACCAGGGAGGTGAGAGGCAGGTGAGCAGAGAGGGCAGAGCCGCCACCAGGGAGGTGAGAGGCAGGTGAGCAGAGAGAGGGCAGAGCCGCCACCAGGGAGGTGAGAGGCAGGTGAGCAGAGAGAGGGCAGAGCCGCCACCAGGGAGGTGAGAGGCAGGTGAGCAGAGAGAGGGCAGAGCCGCCACCAGGGAGGTGAGAGGCAGGTGAGCAGAGAGAGGGCAGAGCCGCCACCAGGGAGGTGAGAGGCAGGTGAGCAGAGAGAGGGCAGAGCCGCCACCAGGGAGGTGAGAGGCAGGTGAGCAGAGAGAGGGCAGAGCCGCCACCAGGGAGGTGAGAGGCAGGTGAGCAGAGAGAGGCAGAGCCGCCACCAGGGAGGTGAGAGGCAGGTGAGCAGAGAGAGGGCAGAGCCGCCACCAGGGAGGTGAGAGGCAGGTGAGCAGAGAGAGGGCAGAGCCGCCACCAGGGAGGTGAGAGGCAGGTGAGCAGAGGCCAGAGCCCATTGACCTTCATAGCAAACGGGCCACTTACATGTAGTTTCTTTAGTCAAAACCGGCTTCATTGCAACTAGCCAGCCTAAAAAAGAATTAGAAATCATTTTTAATATACATATTGCAAATTTCAATACTCAGTACTAACCTCTGTTAGTAGTAGCTAATTCAAAGCATCAATTAGCCACACACTGAATAATATCCGCGAGTTAGATAGAGACAGGAAGTGAATTGGGGAGAAAAGGTAGGACAGTGAGTGGGATAAATTACTAATGACGAGAAATTAACAGAGTCGTAGCGGAAGTAACTGTGAACGGATTAAAATGGGATCCCGTTCGGTTGTGAGGGTGAACAAAATACCCCTATAGAAGATGGACCAGCACAAGTGTAAATATAGAGTGATCAAGGGAGTTGCGACATGACTGGCAGGTAAATAACGGGGGTAGGTAGAGAGGAGGAAAAGAGAGACAGGGGGACAGATGGAACCGGAGGAGGGAAAGGGGGGAGAGGAATATAGGGAAGAGGGATATAGGGGAGAGGGATAGGGGAGAGGGAGAGAGAGAGGAGTGGAAGAGAGAGGGAGAGAGGGAGATAGACGGAGAGAGGAGAGTGGGAGAGAGAGGGAGAGGTGGGAGAGAGAGGGAGAGAGAGGGGAGAGGGAGAGAGGGAGAGAGAGGAGTGGAGAGAGAGGGAGAGAAGGAGAAGAAGAGAGAGAGGGGAGTAGAGAGAGAGGAGAGAGAGGGAGAGAGGAGAGTGGGAGAGAGAGGGAGAATGGTAGAGAGAGGGACAGTGGGATAGAGAGGGAGAGAGAGGAGTGGAGAGAGAGGGAGAAAGGAGAGAAGGAGAGAGGGGAGTAGGAGAGAGAGGGAGAGAGGGAGAGAGGAGAGTGGGGAGAGAGAGGGAGAATGGTAGAGAGAGGGACAGTGGGATAGAGAGGGAGAGAGAGAGGGGGGAGAGGGAGAGAGGGAGAGAG